>APFE030714552.1:166727-226377 GCA_000404065.3 Pinus taeda
TTTTCAGTTCTATTCAGGAGTTTTGCTGTCTGTGGTCAGTATATCTCTATGAAAACCCCCTTCTCTTCCATCATTCCACCTCTATTGTGCAAAGAACTATAAGTGTTTTTATGTATTGTGCGCCATTTGCAGTTCTCTTTTACAAAGAAGTAGCACAGTCGAAGTGTCGTTTCTTAATCTGAAAGTGTCGTAAGTGTCATTTTCAGTTATAGAAGAGAATCCCATTGTTCTTGATAGTCGATTATACTGTTACTCTTGTATATGATTTGAATTAGTAGTTTTTAAAGTGTCAAAAAACAGTTTTCATTTCAAAATTGCAAAGTGTTTCCCTTATCTTCACTTCATTTTGAAAAAAAAATTGTTAAGTATTGTCGCTTTGAAAATAATTCAAATTTTCACTTAGCTTTCTTATCGTCATTCATACATTAAGAAGGCTAAAAACAAATACATGCATGTGCATTGGCATTTAGACTGCTTCGTTTGGTTTAGGACAGTGCATTTAGTGTGTGCTTTGTGCTCTTTGTTGAAAGACTCTCAACTTTATTTCCTTAGTAGCTAGAATTTTCATTGCCAAAAGAAGATTAAATAGTTGCTTATCATCTTAGACTGCATTTTAGGAATTGTATACACATCACGCGGTGAACCTGAAAGGAAAATTTTTAAACAAGATCAACTATAAATAAATTTAATGAATCTAAAAATGCTTTGGAACCTAACGCACAACATCTAGAAGTCTAGGCTAGAGACGTATTCCAGTGTCGTAAAACCTGGTAACTGTTGTTTTCATTGTTGGTTGGGTGATTCCTCCACTCTGAGACGGCAAGCGCCAGTACGGACTTGTGCTCCCATGTACCATCAAGTATATATTTGGAGACCACAATAGGCTACATCCTTTATCCTTAGGAAGCCGTGTCTGCCACCCTATCGATCGCAATGCAGTGAACACAACATTCGGGAAGATTGACTGTCGTACCGTAAAAAGTATTCTGTAGTTTTGCGATTGGTTTGGTAATCCCCTCTACCTAGATTTCTAGAGAAGTCTCTTTCGTTCCTTTTCAGACTCCTTAAAAGAAAAGGTCCATCTGAGCACTTTTCACTTCAGGCTCATTAAAAATCAAAGGCGACTAGAGTCATCTTTTATTTTTTCTCGACTCTTTAAAATTGAAAAAACAAGTTGTGTCAAAGCGTCTAAAATTTATTTTAATCGGACTAACATCACAAGTTCCCTCGTTGGTCTTTAGGTTGAGAAAAATGGATTCTACCAACCAAGGATTCCCATTGGGGGAAATCCTAGTCCTTTCTCCTCTTGGGGAGATGTTGGTGCACCCCATATAGCCACATTATCACTTTCAGGGTTGACAATTGGTTTTCCCGTATGGCTTTTCTCTACCTCTGTCGTTCAAAATACCGTAATTCTTGAATAGTCAAGTTAGAAACTAGATGATACTAGAGTTTCCCCCCAACCTTCTATTTTGTCTGTTTCTCCCTCTCCTCCTTCCTATTTTCTTTATAAAGCTGGTAAAGCTAAAGATCAAGTAACTAAGAAGAAGAAGAAGTGGAAAGAGAAAAAAGAAGAAGAAGAAGAAAGAACCAAAAGCGAAAGGGGGCAACCATGCGTCATCTAGTGAAAATCCTCACACCACACCATCTAAACCTAAATCTCCATGTGTCATTTGCAATGGAGACCACTGTCATCACGATTGTCCTTGCATCCCTCAGATCTTAAGGGAATGGTCTCCTCATTTGCACAATCTGGTGTCGTCAACCTCTGATGATCATGTTGAAAGCACACCATCAACTAGTGAAAGTGAAGTATCTGGACAGAAAAGGAATCACAAATTTCCTTGTAAATTGTGTGAAGGCGATCACGCTGTCCACCGGTGTCCCTTCCTAGATGAAGCTAAAAGAGTTTTGGATGACCGTCTTGCTTCACCGCTATGACTCCCTCCTGGATATAAGAAACTCTTGCCAAGTCCACCACTGGTTGAAAATTCGGCTGGCACACCTTTGTGGTCTGTTGAAACATCTATCATTGAAAATGAACCCTCTGAATCCATACCAGATGAAATTCAAAAGGTCGAGGTGGCAGTTGACCTGGTCTTGCCTTCAGAATGTTCATTTTCGAACGATACCATCACTGAAGAGAAAGAGAACGACACCGTTCAAATTATTTTCGTAAACACAGACTTCGATGAACTTGGGGTTAGTCTACCCATTCCTTTACCACAAGAAGGAAGTTCATCAGAGTCATATCCAGCCGTCTATTCAGTCCCACCTCCAAGCAACCTAGTCATTTCCTTCGACTGGAATCTACTAGGCAAACCCCGTTTACCAGCTAGTATACCATTCTGAATCATTGTACAAGCTTACAGAATGGTCATGGTTGGTACCATCATAGATGAAGGGGCTTATGTGAGTATCCTTTCCTCAACTTCTTGGGAAGCGCTCGGTTCGCCATCGCTTTCACCTGAAATGAGAAATCTGATAGGCTTTGACAAAGGAACCAATTGATCGTTAGGGATCCTTCCCAATGTGCCCATTACTTTGAGAAGGAAAAATATTCACATGAATGTGATGGTAGTCCAAGTACCCCTGGATTATAATCTACTCCTTGGGCATGACTATATTTATTGCATGGGAGTCGTCGTCTCCTCACTCTTTAGAGTAATGTGTTTTCCGCACGAAGGCAGAGTGGTCAAGCTCATAGACGAACTTTCATTCCCCGGTTCACGCATAGCAAATAGTAAAATGCCATCCCTAAATGGTATTTTCATGCAAGGAATGTCTCATCGATCTCCAGTCCGTCCACCTGATGAGCGCAAGTGATTCAGGAGGATATGACTGGAACCCAGGGGGCATGCACCCTGGTCTGTTTCGGCAGGAAAACCTTGGGTATAGAGTAGATTCCTACGGAGGATATATGACTAGTCTGACACACCCGTCCATTTAGGAAAATGGGATTAGACTGGAATAATATTCCCTCATCAAAGTTATGTGAGTGGAGGCGACTGCGCCACTCACCTTTGTCTATTTCGGTAGACATCGCCAAGGAAGCATTTTGTCTGCGACACGGATGGAGAGCTTTCATGGTAACCTGGGAATTTTTCACTATACCTGGGGGCATGCAAACCTTTTCGCATGCAAGCGAAGAGTGACCATTTATTTTTTAAATTTGTAGGTCCTCTAACCCTTTAAACTCGTAAGGCTGGTCGTTTCCTAGCTTGCATAAAGAAAGGATCTCGTGCAAAGCTTTAAAAGGTGCAAGCCCCATAAAAAATGGCATCTTAGATGAGATATCCTTATTATATGACTGGCACGAACAGTTTTAATGCGGAATTCAAGCTCGTTAAAAAATAAACATAAGCAATGAGCAAATGTTTCCCCCAGAGTTTAAGCTCATTAAAAAATGAACCAATTTTCTGGTAAATAACCATTGTGAATGCATTATCATCAGCTTTTGAACCTTGGTCGTGTTCTCACCATCACCCGCGCTTTGTTTTTTAGCTGATCATTCACCTCCATTTTATTGTTTACCCTTTCGAGGAACATCTGTGAAGAGTGATTCTATTAGCCATCCTTATGACACTACTGTGATTGGAAAATTCCAAACCTTACCTGGAATCAGCTGCTACACGAAATCATCACTCTTTCCTTGAAAAATGAGTCTCCTTTAAGCTCTTTTCAACTGACTCGTAACATATGAAAAGGTTGCTGAGCGATTAGCCTCTCCGGCTCGTTAAATTCATCGGAAGTGCTATCCCTCCTCTAGATTTTAATCTTTTTGGACTTGAGGGATTATTACACAAAACGATCGAGCACTTGTCTTGTTTGTCAACCATTTCGTATTATTTTATGCTTTTTCAAACTTAAGCGATTATATGACAAAAAAGAATATTTGGGGTTTCCTTTCCATCCCTTTCAGACTCTCTAAAATTGAAAAGAGCCGAGTTATCTTTGTCATTAAACTCGTTAAAATCGAATAGTGACAAACTCGTCCAAATGGACGAGAAAAAGTTTCACTGTCACTAGGCTCATTAAAATATAGTGACAGGTTCACCCGAAGGGCGAATTATAGAACAAGCATATGTTATCCTCCTCAAGCTTGACAAAAATAAAGAGGTACTGGTCAGCAATGATTGGGGAAAAATTGGGAAGAAAACTTGAAAAACTTTATTGGTAGCAAGTCACTCTTGAACATGACACTTTCTCTCCGCATCCAAGTTAGGTTGGGTTGTTCCATTCATTGGTCATATCACCATTGGTCCATCACACCATCCATATTTGGGATTAATGCTACCAATCCATAGTCAGTGTCGCCGATATGTTCAAGAGAAGTCATTCAGAGAATTTGCCTGTGTCTCACCTGCTGCAATACATTCACGCTCCATTCTTTCATGACCACCACCCTAAACCCTGTATCATCAGATCGTTTTCACCTCCAAAATCATTTGCTTCGTTCTGTGTCCTAGATGTGGGATAGATTAAGGCCCTCCTACGACGGGTCACTTCTTGTCGACATCAGCTCATTATCCAAGAAGTCGACCTAGGAACAACCCTTTCAGTACTTTGAAGCTTGCATGCCTCAATGGCAAGTTTCTCACTTTCAGCGACAGGTTTACATTAATGGCCTCCGACCGAGAGATTTTGTGTCGTGTTCGACGCCAAGTCCTTTTTCACACTGTATGAATTGTACTGTAGTACCTTGAGGGTCATTGTCATTATTGGTGATTCCTCTTGCGCCTGTTAACAGCTTACATCATTGGCTGGTAATCAGGCGATGTCTTTCCATGTTCAACTCCATAACATTTTTCACATGGATCGACTTGTACTCCGAGTGAAGATTGAACGAGTTTTTAAGACCCCGGACCTAGTTTCATCCATCTGGGCTGCGATATATTCAGGAATATAAAGACATCAAATGTACATTATTGCCGAACAGATGATCATCCAAATCAAAGGTTATGAGTCCAAATCATCATTCTGCCACACAGATGATTGTCTGTCCTATGTACATGAAAATGAATTTATAAAGCTGAGCATGGGAATGCCCACCTCAGCTAGATCATGAAAAATGTTATGAAGATAATGTATTGTATTGTATCTTATTACAGGTCGCCTCCCAGCTCGAAAAAACTTCGGATCTTCATGGTAAAGCATTTCACCCTACATCAAAAGATTAACGACCTTATGCTTTAGGGGGCAACTATTATAGACATTTTTGGGCACTGCACCCCAATAATAAATGTCCATAAACTAAGGGCTCCTAATTCCCTAAAAGTGTTGCTTCACTTCCTAAAGGAACAAGGTCAGTTGATTACATCATCTCCCAAAAGTTCTCCACTAAAAACTGCTCAGAAATGGTCAAAACTGGACCATATTGAATACCCAGTGCAGAGGGTGTGATGCATATCACCTTCCCAGTGTACAGGGTGCGATGCATACTAAATGGCTCCTCTGTAGGGTGCGATGGTCGGGAATGGACGAATGGCGGGGACAAATTGCGAGGTGGAAGATCATGGAATCTTCCAGAAGCTTCCCCTCTGACACTTGCCTCTCTGTTTTCGACCAGGGATGAGTAAGAGATCATCAGTCTCCAAGTGGAAGCAAGAACTATCAGAGAGAGGACACTAACAAAGCCCCAAGAGATGACTCACCTCCCTACAATCATCTATATATGGATCCCTCATCACAGAGATTCGGAGGCTAGAATCTTGTATCTTGTAGAGAAGTGTTCTTGGTTTTCTGGTGTAACTTCATAGTGTTGGGTGATCTAAGCTTTACTTGAAGTGAAGAAGGGCTTTCTTGCTGGAGGATGATGCTGGGTCAGAACATATGGTTGTAATCCTCTTGCTATTCTTGATCTTAATAAAGCTATTCAAGTTTTCCTCCATATTCTTGTATGTTTGATTATATATGCATTTGTATGGTTAACACATATCTGGTCCTGTGTTATTTATGAATATAGATATCTGTTCTTCGATAGTAGTATGTTGCTTTGATTCCACAGGTGCTCTTTGAAGCTAGGCAGATGAAGAAGAAGTGGCAAAGACCTATCAGGAAGGAGAGGAATCAAATAAGGAAACCAAGCGCAAGACTAAGATTGGTGTCCTTTGTTCCACTCTTATCTATTTTCATAAAGGAAAGTGAAAGTAGACTTTACTTGTTTGTTTCTAAGATAGCTACCAGTCTTAGTGGGAATAGCAGCTCCGAGTGGACACTATTCCCGATAACATGAGTTACTACCAAACATATCTTGACAAAGTATTGCAGAGGGTTGGAGCCTTGAAAAGACAAGGTTGGTACCTTGGAGGATATGGTTGGAGCCTTAGAGGATTGGTGTCCTCAAGAAACCAGGTCGGAGCCTGTACTAGAGAAGGGTTGGTTCCCTAGGGCTTGGAGCCTCTAAACACAATGTTGGTGCCTTGAGAAGATAGGGTCGATGCCCTAGAGGTCGAAGCCTCACAAAAGTCCAAGTTGGTGCTTGGAAAGAGGTTGGAGCTTGGGAGATTGAAGATCAATGTCTTCATATAGGGTTGGAGCCCTATATACATTGTACTTGATTTATTTTGAAAAAGAAATTAATAAAATCATTTATTCTTATTATTCATTTTGTGTTCAAAATATAAATGATCTAACTTGTAAAAGTAACAATTGAAAAGGAATATTGATTCAACCCCCCCTCTCAGTATTTCCAACAGTATATTTATGTTGAACCCTTGATATACAGTTTGGGTTTTTATCACATTGTCTTCAGTTTCCTTCGGAGACCAACCTTTTACTATACACAAAATTTTGATTTTATGACATAGAAATTAGAAATTTCTTGCTTTATACTTCTACTGAATTGTTTCCTTTGTCTTTCAGAAGTATGGCTAAATTTTTCATGACTTTGGTTCTATTAAGGCACAATACATTAAAACTCATTCAAATTTCTCTTTATTTATTACAACTTTTCTCGATATTTTCCATGTACAGATTTGTACCCATTCTAACATCGTTTTTGAAATTTTGGCTATTACTCTTAGATATTGTTGGTCCTTACAATGTTTGGAGATTTATTTCACCATAACTACATAAAGTTTCTCTTTGTGCTCATGAGCGTTACGAACTATTATTTTTACCATGTCGAGTGACTTGAACCTTTGGTTTCTTCCTCTACTTGGACGTGAATGTTGTGTTCAAAGAAAAAATTCCATAGTTTTCGGTTCTAAAATGTTTAATGGTTACTAATACTTGTTCTTTCTTGAAATGTATTTCTTCTTGACCTGAAGTAACCTATCGAAGGCTCAATTCCTCTTATGTAATATGATTTTGGAACACCCTTGTTATATGTTTTTCGTTAGTCATGAATTTCTTCTTGATACAAGATCTCTTGAGGTCATTTATGACCCTTAATGTGTTTTCTACATAACTAATTTTAAAGTCATTTAACTATGTTATACTTTTGGAATAGTTATATATGAATATATAATTCTTTTCAAACATGTCTATATTATCTTGTTCTGTTAAAACATATATTTGTATGACTTCTATCTTGATATAAATATGCTACTATTTATTATTGTGCTAGATAGGTTAAAATACGTTTATAAGAATCTTATGTGTGCTACTTCGTGCTCATGCTTTGAATAGTTTGAATACACAAAGATATACTCTATATATTACTGTATTTTCAAGAGTTTGAATATGCATTTTCTTTAAAAGAATATTGTACATCTATGTTTAAATTTTTCATAGGTCTCTGTATGAACTCTACCTGCAATACACACACACACACACACACTTTGATTAAATACTTAAATTCACTCTATGAAACAATTAATTCAACATAAATACCACGTATGTACATTTCTACATTTGTTTACATATCTACTTATATATACCAATTTATGTACAAGTATGACTTGAATTAAAAAAATAGAAAATGATCTCTTCAGTTTAGCTACTACAAAGCCTTTCAAACATTCAAAGTACAAAAATAAAACCTATCAATAATTAACATAACATCAATTTTACTTCAAACCACTTTTAAGATTGTAAATAATGGAGAGGTTCAAAATACCATCTTGACGATTTCTAGTTCTGGACTAATAAAGTAATTAGTTGGATCCTCCCAACCTTTAATACTCTCTCCTGTAGTATCCCCCTGATCAGATATTTTTGCAAAAATTCAACTTTCTCACTTTTATCCTCTCTTACCCTTCACACCAGATTTTTCTTTGCGTGAATCTTTTTTCCTCATCAAGTGAATCAAGTGGACTACCCTCACAACCACTTAACTTATAGTTGGTAACTACCTCCACCTCACCCAGTAGGTGGCAGGTAGTTACTAGCTCTTTTATGAGCTCCACTTCCCCACTTCCAAGACAACTTCATGTTTTTTAGGGAAGTTAATAATCAATGAATTCCATGATAATTTATAATTTAATCATTTAGATTAAAGTCCTAGGAATTAATGAGTGGTAATTAATATCAACAATGAATTTGTAGACAGAACTCTTTTAGCCAAGTGTAATTCCAGCATCATTCCCAGATAATTATTTTATTTAAAACACTATAAATATAAAATTTCCATTCAATCTTCATTAGTTTATCACACTGACAAACTATTTTCAAATAATTCTTTCAAAATTAAGATAGTGTCATACTTAACCATATTTACAAATTCACAATAAAATATTCAAGCAAGGGGATATCACATCCCCTCCTTGAATTTGACATTGTCTTAGTGTCTATTCATAGTCTTTGGAAACACATTCCAATTTATTAAAAAAGAGATGGATATGCTTCTTTAAGAGCATTCTCTCTCTCCCAAGTTTCTTGTTCTGGACTGAAATGTTTCCATTGAACTTTCACTTTGAGCTATGTATCTATTCTAGAGTGTGACTATCGTCTGGTCTATAATACATAGTGGTTCTGCCAAGAATTTTCCCTCTGGTTCCACCTGTACAATGTTCCAATAAATTATATAAGTTGGTTCATGTACATATTTTTTAACAAAGATACTTAAAATACATTACGAACTTTTATATTTGCTGGAAGAGCGAGTTGATAAGCAACTAGTCCAATTCTAGCTAATACTTCAAATGGTCCACAATATCTAGGTGATAGCTTGGAACATTTGCCAAGTATAAGTTTGCTCTTCTTTGGTTTCACTTTTAAGTATACAGGATCTCTAACATTGAATTCTTTCTAAACTCTTTTCAAATATGCATAACTCTCATATCGATCTTGGTCTATTTTTAAATTTTGCTTGACATGTTTAACTGCTTCTTCCATTTCCTTTAACATATCGAGTCCCAATACTAATCGATCCTCAAGATGGTCCCAACTCATAGGTACTATGCATCTTCTGCCATATAGTACCTCAAATGGGATCATCTTTAAAGAAGTTTGATATATATTATTATAGGAAAAATCAACTAAATGGAGATAGTCTCCCCACTTAGTTGGCTTGTCCATAACATACATTCTTAAGATATCTTCTAAGATCTAGCTGTTTCTTTTTGTTTGACCATCAGTTTGAGGATGATAGGTTGTGCTAAAGTTATGCAACCAACTAACAAATATATATATCAACAACTTAAAAATTATCCTATTCGAGGGGGAAACCTCCTTTACGTTACATAAATGAACAATCCTTGGATGATACAAATGAAAATACCTCCTTTGTATATATAGGAGCCTAAGGGGTCACAACATAACCAGAGTCTACATAAAAATAATAATGTAAGGGCACAACAATAAAAATAGTGGTCTTCTACGAGGCCCAATAATAATAATATGGGGGTTACATGGGCACAACAATAAAAATAAAGGGGATACACTAAGAATAACAATAATGGGGCTACACTAGTATTATAGGGACCTAAAACGCTCATATCCTTCAAAAAATTGTTGTCCTCAACACTTGAGTAGTTCTAGATGCTTCTGTATAAAATTGTCATCCTCCCATGTGGAATATTTAGCGGGTAAGTTCTTCCACTTAATGAGATACTCTGAAATTGATCGATTTTGTAGCTGTTGGGTTCTTGTTTCCATGACTGCTTCAAGGTGAAATATGATTTTTCCTTCTTCACCAACTTTTGGAAACACTATTTGAATGGAAGCTTGTCACTGATAACCTTTTTTAAGCATGAAACATGGAAAACTAAGTGTACTCGGGAAGATGCAAGCAAATCCAATTTGTATGCCATAGTACCAATCTTTTGCAACACTTTGTAAGAAACGTAGTACTTGAGTGATAATTTATTATCCTTCTTAGCTTGCTTGAGAGACATTTGTTTGTATGGTTGTAGTCGTAAAAATACCCAGCCACCTACACCAAAACTTCTTTCACTGTGATGTTTATCTTCCTGTTGTTTCATTCGATTATGCGTTAGAGTGAGGTTATCCATTAAGAGTTGAAGAACTTGTTGTTTGATGCTCGATGTGATCTTCCAATGTTTGAACCTTAGAATTTTCTCTTAAAGATGATGTGATGGATGGTGAATGATATCCATATGGTGCTATAAATGGGGTCATTTTTGTTGCAGTATGGAAGGAAGTGTTATACCACCATTCAGCTCAAGGTAACCACTTGACCCATTGTGTTTGTTTATCAGATATAAAGCAACGAAGATATCCTTCCAAACATTTGTTCACTATCTCAATTTGCCCATCAGATTGAGGATGATAAGATGAGCTATGAGATAATTGAGTACCAAGACAAGAAAATAATCCCATCCAAATATTTCAAGTGAAAATGGGATCTTTTTCGCTTACTATAATCCTTAGGTTTACATGAAGCTTTGAATTATTTCCATAAATGCAATAGCAATTGTACTGGCTTTAAAATGATGAGATAAAGCACAAAAGTGTGCATACTTGGTAAATATATCAATTACCACCATGATGGCACTCTTTCCTTCAAACTTGGGTAAACGTGTGATAAAATGCATTGAGACCTCCCCCACCGCTGACTTGGAATGACTAAAGGTTGTAACAGATCGGGGGTATTAATTGTCTGAACGTTATTTTTTGGGCAAACCAAACATTCAACCACAAAATTCTAAATATCAGATTTAAGGCCACCACAACAAAACTCCTTCTTGACCCTATGGTAAGTCTTTAAAAATCCTGAGTGCCCTCCTAAGGGAGGGGTGTACAATTCCAAAAGAATGTTTTTTTTGAGTTGGGAATTATTACAAAGATATAAGTGATCTTTGTACCATAATGAATCATTTTTCCAACTAAATGTATCAGATGTACTGGGATCTCGCTGCGACTTTTGAATGAGTGACCACATCTCTTCATCATTCTTCCATTCATCCCTTGCTTCAGTTATCCACTTAGGTTGGAAAATAGAAATGGAAGAAAGCAATGCTTCCACATCCTCATCCTTTCTTGAGAGTGCATCTGCAACAACATTTTGCTTCCCATTTTTGTAGATGATTTCAAAGTCATAACCCAACATCTTTTTCATCCATTTTTTCTACTCTTCTGAAGATAATATTTATTCCAAAAGGTATTTAAGACTATCATGACCTGTTTTTACCTTGAAGTGTCTTCCAATTAGGTAAAGTCATCATTTCTTTAGTGCATGTGGTATTGCCAATATTTCCTTCTCATAAATAGATTTGTGTCATTACTTTCCTTTGATTGAATGACTTTCAAAAGAAATGGGTCTTCCTTCTTTCATTAAAACAACACCAATTCCAATTCCTGAGGCATCACATTCCACAATAATATTTTTTTGAAGTTTGGCGTAGCTAAGATTGGTGCTTGGCACATTGCCTCTTTAAGATGTTCAAAGGCCTTCATTGCTTCTAGAGTCCAAAAAATGAATATTTATTTAGTAATGACGTTAGAGGTGTTTCTTTTCTCCCACAATTCTTACCAAACATGCGATAATACCCCTTCAACCCGAGAAATCCTCGAATATTATTTATCGTTGCGGGGATTTTCCATTCCTTAATGGCTTTAATTTTGTTAGGGTCTACCTTAACACCCTCATGAGATACAATATCACCCAAACATTCCACCTCTTGTAATCCAAAGAAAAATTTGGAGGTTTTTGCATATATGTATTTCTCCCTCCAATAGTTTGAGCACCCCGTCAACATGTTGAACATGATCCTTCCAAGACTTGTTGTAGATTAGTATATCATCAAAAAAACTAGCACCAATTTTCTAAGGAAGGGTTTGAAAATGGAATTCATCAAACCTTGAAATGTGGAAGGTGAATTAGTAAGGCCAAAAGGCATGACCAAAAATTCATAATGACCCTCATGAGTTCTAAATGTTGCTTTCAGAATGTCTTCATTCTTCATTCTAATTTTATGATATCCTGAACGAAGATACAACTTGGTGAAGTAAATTTCTCCATGTAATTCATCCAACAATTCATGAATGAAATGAACGAGAAATTTATCTTTAATAGTGAGCTTGTTGAGCCCCCTATAATCTCAACACATATTCCATGATCTATCCTTCTTGTGCACTAATACTACTTGAGCAGAGAAAGAACTTCGATTAGATTGAATTATACCAGCCTCTAGCATTTATGCAACCATACGTTCAATTTCACTCTTTTGGGCATAAGGATATATGTAAGGCTTTATGTTTGAGGAACACTTCCTGGAATAAAATGAATAGCATGATCATGATCACAAATAGGTGGGAGGCTTTTAGGAGTCTCAAACATCATGGAATGATCATCCAAGACTTTTTGGAGATCTGGAGAAATAGATGATTTCAATGTTTGAACCTCTAGTGACCATAATTATGTAATTACACCATGTTGTTTTTTCTTCAAAAGCTTTGTCATGTCACTAGAGCTGATTATCTTTCCTAGTTTCCCTGCAATACCCCCTAATTCAACTTCCTTTCCTTCCCAAAAAAAAAATCAAGAAAAGTTCTTGAAAATTGAAAGCTATCATCCCCAAATATTGTAACCATTGGAATCCTAGTACAACATTAGCAACACCCATTGGAATGGAAAGCATTGGACTATTCAACACAAATCCCCCCATGGTTAGTTTGATATTGTGCCACTTTCCAAAGAAATTTATAGTTCCTCCATTTGCAACCATCACTTAACACTCTAGTGTTGGATATAGGAAGCAATTCAAATCCTTGGCTATATTACAATGAATAAAATTATGGGTGCTACCCGAAACAATCAACACTATTACATTTTTATTCTTGATATATATAGTTCTATCTTGAGATTTAGAGGAGAGATAATTCCTACCAATGAATTACAAGATATGGTTGGATTCATTACTTGTTTCTCAGGGGTTGGTTCCTAGTGTATATCCTCCTCTTTTGATGTTTCTTGTTCCTTTTCTTCCTCCACTTCACAATCTATGTAGAATAATTTCTTCTCAGAACACTTATGACCTTTAGTGTATTTGCTATCAAAACTATAACAAAGCCCTTTTTCTATTTTTTCCTCCAATTATTGTGGTGTGAACCTTGTAGGTTGTGGAAGACTAGGAGAAACAACACTTCCCTCTTTATAGTTGTGAGTGGTATACTTCTTGGTTGCCATAATTTTTCTTTCAACTTTTCTTGCCACCCTTTTTTCACCAAGGAAAAATTGTAATTTTCATTAATGAGTTGAAAATTACATGATGTAGACGCTAGAATCATATGGTGTATGTATGTTCATGCCATTGTTTGTGTTGTGATATCAAAAATATAACTATCCCAAGTTGGGAGACTGTTAATATTTACATATTGTATGTTTCTCAAAAAATATGAACATAAATATACAGGGAAAAAATTTTAAATACATCAAAAATCCTGTAATGTCAAATAAATCAAGGCATGTTGGCCCCATTTTGCTACTAGTCCTCATATGTTTGATGATAATATCTGTAGAAGTCATGTTTAGTCTGTTCTTGGATCATCTAGAGCCCCCGTGGCTAGTGTGCGACCTCCTTGGATAGTCTGTCAGAAACTTGATTGTGTTCCCTGTATATATGATGACAAGAGATATAATCAAATAGTGTTTTCAGTAACATAGTCTCATCCAATATATTCTGGAGTGTGTTTATGTGACATGTAGATTGTTGGTTAAACCCTTTTATGATAATTTTGGAGTCACCAAAAATCTGAATGTGATGACATCCGTTCTCAAGTGCAAAATATAATAAATGATAGAGTGTAATGAGTTCAGAAAAATTATTTATCCCAGCCTCCAATCCCATCTGTATCTTATAGAAATGATTATTTGTGATGTGTAGTAAGATACCCCCACCACAATCATGTAGTTGTGCCGAACCATCAAAATATGCCCATGGATATTTTTTGTCAATAATCTCAGCAAAGACATTACGGGCTGTGTGGGGATAGTCTTCCTCCAGAATATTGTGATAAATAGAGATGAGGTGAGATTGTTGAAGGAAATGTAACTAGGTTCGGTCTTCATAAATGTAATTTTGATATTTGTATTTATTCAAGAAAAAGATAATTTTTTTTATAGTATTTGTTAATGAGTTTTTTGCTCATTGAAAATAGGTCAAACACATTTTAAAGTGCTTCTAGAAAGTCCAAGTCAAAATGTAATTATGATAAGACCCTTTGAGGGCATGTTACATCATATATGTCATCATACAAGGTCATGGGAACACCTCCAAGCATAGTCAAATCCTAGCCTAGCATCAACGAAGTCTCCAAGCAGCAAAACAATGAATACAAGTTAAATTATAGTGAAAACTTTAAGTCGAACTAATGGAAAGTCATGTTGGCTTGAAGAGGAGGGATATACCTCTATTTAAAGAGGTTGTCCACTCCTCAAAAGGACAATGAACTCACTCTCAAATACACACACAAGAAGAGGGCTGGAAAGGACGAAGAAAAGACAAGGAAGAGGGCTACAAGGGTAGTGTAATAAGAAAACAGAACAACGAAGTAAAGGAGGACATTTATGAAGCAACTACAGTCACACGTGCGAGGTCAAGGAAGGTTTGACTACAACCATAGCAGCATAAAAGAATAACTCAAGTATCATCACTATTTGGGTTGGAATTTAAGGTCTACAAGGCCTCCATCTAAAGTGAATGAGAGACCCTCACAAATGAAGGAAGAAAAGAGAAAGCTGTTGAAGAAGAGGATTGTTTCTAGGGCTAGAAATAGTCACACATGCAAGGTGCAGTAAGGGTATGACAAAAGCTAACAGTTCTTTGTTTGGGTGAGAGATCAATCCTCCAAGGACTCACAAGCTTAGTGAAGGGTCCCATCATTCTAAAGTAAAAAGGCCTCTAATTGGAAGACAAAGTGTTGGAAGACAAAGTGCCAGAAGTGATAGTGCAGAAAAACGAAGGATTTGAATTGTGCTTGGAGGATCCTATATTCAAGGGTCTAGGGTTTGGTAGTTGTTCAAATAAGAAGCTTCAATAAGAGAAAAATTATAAAGGATTTTCCTCTCAAGAGTGGAGAGGTTTTGTCCCTAGCAGAGAGCCAAACTTTGTGTTCTTGTTATTTTGTTTTGATAGTAGTTTGATGAAGTACACACATATAAACTAATAATAAGAAGAAGAAGCATAGGCTAACAAGAAAAGTAAAAAGACTCCAAAAATTTCGATTAAGTAATGAAGAATCATCACAACACTACTTTGCCCTAGATTCTTCAACATGGTATTAGAGGTAAGGTGACACATCAAGGAAAGGGAATCTCAAGGACACTCATCAAGGAGAAGCATTTAAAAAGTTGAAGCATCAAGCCTAAAAGTCACAATCACTTCAAGGACAATAAGGGTCTACAATCCATCATTGACCAAGGAGGTCTACATAGCTAGAAGAAGAGCCTTACATAAAGGAACCTACAAAGAAGATTAGATTGGAGCAAGACCTACATAAAGCTACAAGTCATCAAGCAAATATTGTCATCAAGCAAGTCCACTTGAAGAAGGCAACTTGAAGAGCATCAAGATCCAGGGAAGATAAGCCACCAAGCCTTCAAGGAGGAAGCAATTCCATTACATCTCAAAATATATCAAGTAAGTACATGTCCCCTTATGAATATACATCAATGTCGTTTCAAGGAAAGAAATAAATTGGTAGGTACCAACAACTTTCTTGCATGGAAGAAGAGGATTGATATACCAGTCAATGAGAATGGCTTCCTAGAGCATGTCAAATGGAATATCATTATCTTTTTTGAGGAGCAAACTCAAGCCTTAGCCAAGTACAATAAGGATGAGACAAGAGCTGAAAGGATTCTGATAGAATCGATCAAAGAGTCTCGCATTCCTTATGTCTCCAAGTTTGGGACATCTAAAGAAATTTAGGATAATCTAGTAGAGCTATTCTCGACATCCACAACTAGAGAAGTAATATCTTTGAGAAATGAATTGTACAAGAGGAAGATAACAAAGGAAGTAATAGCTCCCTACTTCATTAAAATCTTTGAAATGAGAGATCAACTTCAAGAGCTTGGGGAAGTCATGTCTGACAGAGAAATGACAACTGTTGTACTCAATGCTCTACCTAAGGAGTGGGGAAACTTCACATCAAGCATATATGCCAAGAAGGAAGCAACCACTCTCAGTGAAATGTGGTCTCTATGCATAACATAGGAAACCAGACTTAAGGAAAAAGAAGATGTGGGATCAAAGGAGCAATCATTTGCTACCATGGCCAAAAGAAAGGGTAAATTTGGCAAGTTTTGTCCACGAAGAACAAACAAAAGAGACATGTCCAAGATCCAATGTTTTGGATGCCAAGAATATGGACATTTTAAAAGGAATTGTCCTAAGCTTAAGGAGGACAAAAATAACAAAAGGAAGAGGGAAGAAGCTCACATAACTCAAGAGATGAAAGAAGAAGGAAAGAAGCAAAAGAAGGAAGATCCTCTGGATCTCTACTATGACTAGGTAAAACTCTTTACTTCTACACTTCTTTTCAAAGTTTTGAGTAGAATATAGGAGCATGTAGGAATAAATTAAATTGCATGGCTAGAATCACCCTCTAGAATCTAGCAGCATGATGTACATAGATTTCTAGACACTCATGTAGATGTAGAATTTATGAGAAGAACAAAAAATGCATAATTATAAATATCTTCTAGAATATAGGAAAATGGAAAATATAGCTCAATATATTCATGTAGAAGAAGCATACCTAGTATAGGACCTCATACATGATGAAAGAAAAATTTCTCATGTTAAGAATCTTAGAAGACCTACTTCATCAAAAGAAAGGAAACATTTGCAAGGCAAGGATCTTGAAGATTCTATGATGGAATCTTCAAAAGAAGGTTCATGAACTAAGGAAGATGTCTGATTGAGAATCCCATTCATGGGATTCAAGAAAAGGGATGATATTCACGGAAGCTAAGATGAAGCAAGAAGGGCCACAACAAGGTCAATCAAATGAAGAAAGGATGATCAAAGGAGAATCAATATGAGGTATGTATGCATCAAAGTTTAAGTCATGTTATCATTTATCTATTATTGAGCCATGGGTATATTTATATAGCATGATCAATCATGAAAGAATCTCTTTCATCAAGAACATGCTCGAAGGCATGCACTATAATGCGATGAAGGTCAAAAAAAGAATATGCTCACATAAGGAGCATAAGACTGCTAACTAAGAAGCAATAAGAAATGTTGACAAGTCCAGAAAGCAAGCAATGAAGGAATTCTATCACAAGAAGCATTAGATGGTTGACCTATTTACCTGAGGAGAAGCAAATTAAGAAAAGAGATCAAGCATGTGAAGAACACCATGATCATCGAGAATCACTATCTGAATGGTGGGCCCCAGTATTGCAGCAATAATGTTGCAACTCCTGAGACTCCCTTCTTTACTTTTATCAACCCGGTAGTTTGTAACAAACTTGGAAGCAACATTGCTATATGCACAAGTACTAGCTCTTACTGCGGCTGTCACTTGATCAGCTACCACAAGTCCGCCAGGAGCTTAAGCCAACTTCTATGAGCTCTTAGAAGAAGCTTTTAACTGTGATGGATGAAAGCTAACTCAAAAGAGGCTAGTCTAGGTGCAGAAAGAAGCTGAAAGGAAATGCAAACCCTAGTTTTACCGACTAACCCTACTGGTGCAAGAAAAGAGATGAAAGTGGTGGAAATGGATGCCATTGACTTTTATAAAGGTAAAATGCATGTGACTAAGCTACTTCTACAATAAAATCTGGAGAAAAACATCTTTTTGTATTTTTGAGTAAGTTGTCAGAATTATTATGCATGTGCTTTCACTGTTTTTTACTGTGCAGGGGTTGATTGGCGAAAGGAAATGCTTGCAGGAGGTTGGGAAGGTGAGAAGAGGGCCTAAGGGGTCCCTAGCACCCTTCTAAAGAGTTTCATAGTGATTGGATCTCAAGAAACCACTTTCATGAGCTTCTACAGGAACTCTACAGGGGTTCTACAAGATGTTTTGTAGCTTCTATAGGATGTTCTGTAGCTTCTACAAGATGTTCTGAAAGCGAATTCTGGAGGGTTGATGGTGGAAGAAAGGTGAAGAAGTGGGTATGGAGGTGAGATAAGGGTGTGAAGAGGTCTAGGACTTGGTTAATGAGGATGATGAGTGGTTAAGGCGATTGGATTTGGTTCAAGGATGGAAGGAGCAAGATTGCACAAAGATATGGGAATTAGGTCAAATTGGAAAAGGGGTGGCAAAGGAAAGGGAAGAATCTGAGTTAGGGGGTTGGAGCAGGTTTTCTGATGGAGGAAAGGTAGGCAGGAAGGCATCAAAGGTGTTCTACACACTATTTTCCAAAACTGACCAAACAAAGACAATGCAAACCAAAGATCTAGCTATTTTGACCTAGAAACCAGCAACCATGATGAACAGAAATTTATTGGTAGAAAATCATGCAAGATAATGATGAAAAATAAGCAAGAATGGATCTAAGCATGTAATCACAACTGGTACCAACTTTTGCAAATAAGAATCTAACACTAGCAATTGCATGAAAAAGCAAGAACAATGTTTTTGTGGTAGAAAGGACACCTTGGTCTCAGCTCATGGTCCTGAGGAGGGAGAGATGAGATCAAGGATTGCTTGGTGGCCTTTTTCAAAGATCTTTTCTGTTACCAACCTATCAAATCAACTTGAAGCATGAAAAGCTAACTCAATCATAAAAAATGACCTAAGTAACAAAGCAATATTTTAATCTAAATAACAGAAATTATTCTATGAATGCAGCAAAAACACATAAAGGTACACAAAGGAGGTACTGGCACTTGGGTTGGGCCCAACCCCAAGAGCTACAGACTCCTAAGAAATATTAGAGCTAGTGCAAAGCTGGATTCATCTTTATTGATAAAAAAAAACAGTTACATCCCAAAAACTATCTACAAGAAAAAGCTCGAAAATGTGCTGATACAGAGCTGCACTAAAGTGCTAACCTACTAACTAAAATCTAACTAAAATATGACTAACTCTTGACTAAAAAACTGACTTAAAAATGACTAACTGAAACGAGGCCCTAAGCCTTCTTATTTATACAAATTGAGGACCCCAACGACCCTCCTAAACTTTAGGAACTCGGCTGCCAAAACTTGCAGTTAACAACAATCCTACTTGACTTGCTTGGCTGCCCCTTGTGCTCCAAGTTTTTGATGGAGAATTTGAGGTAAGGGCTCATAATTGAAGGGGACACGTTCCTACAAATCCTCTCCCTTGTACTTCCATGAATTTGGCTGCCAAGTGTTCATTAAACCTTTGATTTTGTCTCAAAATTGACCAAAAAATCTGCATAAAGCACACATTAGACTTTTTGGCATAATGACTAACCCAATTCACTCTATTAGCATAAATATAATAAAAAAATGGAATAAAATAATGAGAATGGTGGATTAAGTCAAATTAGGAGGCTAAATGAGCCCATATAATTACCCATTTTTGGGGCTCATCATCACCCCCTTACTGAAAGTGTTGCTCATCCTCTGAGCAACTAATCTATCTCTTCATCTTTGATGGCCCTGGTGGCCTCCTTATCATCTCAAGCTTCTAATGTGGTCTACTCATGTGTGTCATAAAATTTTGCCTTCTTGTCCATGTCCTTCCACTGCTCCTTCTATTCTGCTGTTTGAATTCTTATGCTTTTCCTGGCCTTGAAATACATGGAGGCCTGCCTTTTTCTCTTTTCTTTTGGCTTAATTGATGTGCTCAAGGTAGTGAGACCAAATTTTGCCTCTCTTTCCAGAGTCTCAGGGGACCCTTTTCTTGGTTTTTCCTCTACTTCCACTTTTTCTCCTCCTTATGTCTCTTTTTCTTTCTCTGTTTGCTCTGTTTCTTCCTGTTCTGTCTCTTCATCCTTTTTCTCTTCTATTTTATTTTCTTCATTTTCCTTTTCTTGTCCTGCTGAGTCATTAGATGCTTCATCTTCTCCCCCTTTCTGCTCTTCTTCCTCACTGTCAGAAGGACTGATATCATAGGTGAGGGCTTTTATGTCACTTTCTGTTGTCACGTCCCTGACGACTTCCCAATTAGGGAGTGTGAATGTATGGAGGGCTTCTTGGTCTTTAAGATACAATGCATAGGATCTATCTAGTTGTTTACATTGCAGGGCTTATATTGCCTAGCTGGCCGTGCAGGCCATCTGGGCTTCTCTCTCCTGCAAATGTTGTTCCAGTATCAGTATTTTAGCTGCTACCTGAGACCCCCTCTCTTGCTGCTACTTTATCCTCATTTCAACATCAGGCTATGTCTCTTCCCTTGGCTATTGTTCCTCTACTATTTCCTGACCTGCTAGGGTACCTTTCTATAGTTGCTGCTCTTTAGAAATTTGTGTTATGTCTGCCCTTTGAGTTTCCTGTTGCTGTAACTGCTTTTTCAGCAGTGCATTTTCCTCCTATAGCTGGGATTTTTTTAATGCTTTCAGCATGTTTCACCATGGCCAACTCTCCTCTTAATTCCTTTAGCTTGTCCTCCATGTAGTGTTGAGTGATTTTTTTTTTTAAAACAAGATGCTTAGGTGAGAAAGCAAGTAGAACTGAAAACAAAGGGATAGCTGAATTTTCGTCTTTTTCTGAAACCAAATAAGGAATTTCTCGTGTGCCTCCTTACAACATCAAATTGCAATATTTCCCTTTGTTCTAAACTGGTTTTATCCTAAATTTGATTCTCTGCTTTTGAAAAGAAATTTTTTTCTTTGACAGAACAATGGACACAAGTTCTTTTCAGAGAGTAGGCAGATATGCAAATTCGTTTTTTTCACACACATGCTAGTTTGTATGGTTGCATGTATTTTCTTTACAGTAGAATTTGAGAAAGAATGAGACATACTTGGAGTGCAGAGAAGAAAATAGAGAACTGTGTAAAACTCAGGGAAAATATGCAGGCAGACTTCTAAACTTCACTACACAGGCAAACTTTTCCTCTGATTTTCCAATCTGATGCCTTTCAATTCACCACCTTGCACAAACATACCATGCATAGGGGAGTTTTTTTCAAGCCTACCTCATTTGGAGCTCCAAATTTGATGAAAAATCCCAAGTTTTCCCACTCTGAAAAGCTGTGCAGTCTTTCTTGTAGAAGGCTCTCGTTTCCTGTAGAACGAAACTGTGCTTCCTGTAGAGCTTGATAAGCATGAGGGTTTTGAAAAAAATGACTGAGAAAGACTGGTTTGCTGCTATGGAGGTGGTATGGAGCTTGTTGCAGCTGCAGGGACGTTGATAAAATGGAAAGAATAGTGGTGAGAGTATTTCAAAGATGAGTTCGATTGGTTGTTCATGGAGACTTCCGTTGATGGAGGGTCAGTTGGCCAAGTGCATGTTGGGCCCATGCAAACTGTTGGTCCCCATTGCAATGTTATTATGAACTGTATGTTCTCTGCATGTAATCACTTCCATCAATTACGTTGGAGTTTAAACAGCCACCACTACCTGTTTTCAGTTTTCTTCCTGAGATGGCTGAGCACACGTGTCGATTGCACCCACCGAGCGCTGTTTGAACTGGATGAGGGTGGCCAGTTAGCTGGCCACCGATCTTGTTTAATTACAACCATCTCATTATTCACGCAGTTCTTAAATTACATTCATGCAATAGAGGAATGGGTTTAGTCACGTACTTGGAAGTTGAATGCGTTTGCTGTGAGGTGCTATGGCCTTTCCTTCTGCTGCATGCCTTTGTTTATGTGTATGCATGCTGGTTTGGTTGCTGCTACGTGGCTATTTTTTTTGTGTAGGTATCCTCTGGCTGGATCTAAGTTGCAGGAGTCTGTTTCAACGTTCAGATTTGCACCCTCATGCTACTAATATTGGATTTTTGCAGGACAGTGACTTATTTTCTCCATAGCTCCCAAACGATAGATCAGATTGACTTGAAACTTTCTAAGCATATTTCTATCATCATTATGCACCTCCCATAGCAAAATTGTGGTCGATGGATGTACAGATTTCGAGAAAAACTGAAATTGGTTGAAGGTGAAAAATGCCATTTTTTCGAAAACCATGCATTGGAATTGGTTGACACTACTTGGGCAGGTTACTATCACCTATATGCATCTCCCCATGAAACAGATTTTGAAATGGATGCACAGATATGGAGAAAATGCAAAAATGGCTGAAGGTGATGGAGGCTGATTTCTTCGAAACTGTGCATTGGAATTGGTTGAAATTGCTCGGGCATGTTGCCATCATCCATATACAACTCCCCATAAAATAGTTTTGTAAATGGATGCATGGTTTTCAAGTTAGGGAAAAAACAAATTTCTGCTCCATGTATTTTTGTTTCAAAGCATTCTGCAATTTTTGCACAGTAAGGAAAAAAATGAGCTTGGGCTGTGATGCAGGCATGGAAATGATGGAAGAGGGGTTTGAAGACTGTAGGAAGATTTATAAACCCTTTATGAAGCTATCATGTTTTCCAAACTTCTTTTTAAAATCCATTTCTAGCTTTCTGTAATTTCTACAGGAACTTCCTGTAGAAAATACAATTTTCATAAAAGAAGCACAATGCGGTGGAAAAAATGATGGAGAAGGGTGAGGGATGGAAATATGGATGTTTACAAGCCTCATAGACAGATTCTCAACCTTCGGGTCCTCTTCTGAGATTGATTTTGGTTTGTTTGTAGGCTTCCTATAGAAGACACAAAACTTCCTATAGAAGGTGAAATTTTAGTCCGAATGAGACCAAATCTTGGGAAAGGGTGGTGGTCATGGAGGAATGGATTGTGAGGGATCCTTGCAGCTTGGTGCTGACCTCTGTCTTTGTCTTGTGCGATCCTCCTAACCTGCGATGTCCTTCCTGCACTTTACAATTATTCAACAAAAATTAGGTTTATTTTTTTTTTCTCTTTTTTTTTAAAACAACTAGGGCGCCTCATGGAGGTTTTCACCCTAATTGCCTGCCCTAGGCACCTCCAAGGGAGGTTTTCACCCAGGGATCTTATTCTTTTTTCTTTTCTCTTCTTTCCAACCCATTGACCGCCTCATGGAGGTTTTCAATCAATGAGCCAATCCGAGGTGCCTCCGAGGAGGTTTTCACCTTAGATTTTTATTTTCCTCTTGTTTTAATTTTTTTTTTTTTTTTACCCCTACCCTACTTGAAAAACAAAATCATTTTCAAGTATAAGAATACTTCCAATGGATCCATGTGCACATCGAGATTAGAGACAAAATGAAGTGGAGGCTTAAAATGCATGCTTTGACAGCTATCCGGATTTCAGAGACCAAATGATTTAACTTTGAAGGGATCAAACATAGTTGAGGAAGAGAATACTGTTGCAACTTAGTGACTATCTGGAACCATATCTCAATATATCTCTAATATCCTTGGTCCTTTTGTTGATCTTGATCATTCTTCATGTCACCTTCTATCATGACCTTCTCATCTTGCTCTTTTTGCTGATCTTTCTCTTGAATACATGGAGGATTTGATGGTGACCATGAAGGAGGTCTCTCGATCTCTGATTCTGATGTCTTCTCTTCATCAAGTGCAGCCCATGGTTCTTTGATCTCCTATTTTGAATGTTCTTTTGCTGGATGTGGTCTTTCAATGCTGTCAATATAATCTCTTTCTTGCAATACTCTTCCTGAGCTATGGTGAATATCATTGAGCTCAAAAGGAGTTGTTTGGAAATGTTGTGCCTCAGCTTTTCAATTGGGTTGAGATACTCCATTGTGCGGGTTTGGAAATGGTGGTATGGGTAGTTGAGTGGGGGTGTATATTTGAGATGGATGTGGATGGGGTTGTGGTTGGGCAGGTGGTTTCCCACTATATACTTGCTGAACCTGCCTGTTATTTGGGTTTGAGTTTGGTTGGGTAGGAATTTGGGGTTGCCTTGGTGGAGCAAGAGGTGATGGTTGTGGCTGAGCAGGTGGTGGAGGAAAAGGAGTGGGAGGAGTGTTGTACTAGGGCCACCACCCTTGATGAGATGCATTCCACTGAGGTTGTGGCTGAGCGTAGGGGTGAAATGGATGAGTAGCTAGTTGGGCATAATATGGAGATGTGAAAGACCAAGGAGGAGGTGTGGACCAGGAAGGATGAGTAGGGGGACCCCAAGAAGGCATGAAAGTGGCTTGATAGGGGTCGTAATAGGTCTGGGATGTCCTTTGCATTCCCTACTGGTAAGGTATGGGTCCATGTGGCCTCCTTTGGTTCATATAATAGAGTGGTTCAGTGGCTCATTTTGCCCTCTGATATGCAGCTTTGATTCCGGGTAAGGAAGGGCACTGATTCGTAGGATGGTCTTTTTCACAGACAAAACACACTTCTATGGAGTGCAATGGACATTCGTTCCTAGGATTCTTTCTAATGCACCTGGGACAAAAGATGGCCAAAGCCCTCTTGTCTTCTTCTTGCTTCTTTTGGATTCACAAGGTATCCAATTTCATGGCAAGAAACTACCTCATCTCGCTTTTGAAATCTTCCATCTAATTTGCAAATTCGTTTTTGGACAAGGTACTGTTCCCAACATTTCTATTTGTAGCTATTTGCTTCAGAGGAATGTTTTATTCTTCTTCTCCCCTAGAGGTTCTTTAAATATGTCTTGCTATCCACCTAGGGGTTCTTCTTAATCACAACCATCGAAGAACAGAGAAGGTTGGCTGTGTGAAGTAGTGGGGGTGTTGTGCAATCATTTTTATGACTTATTTCTACTCCTACAAGGCATAAAATGAAATCTTTTTGGTTGATTTTTGTTTTTTTCATCTTGTACCTACAAAAATGAAATAGATTGAACTGCAACTAACTAAAATCTATCTTGCTGAAATGAAAATGCATAATTGAAATGAAAACAGGAAATGACTAATCTATTTTGCTGAAATGAAATTGCAGGAATGAAATGCTAAGCTACGCTTACAAAATTGAAATTGCAAAATTGAAGTGCTAATCTATGCTTGCAGAATTGAAATTGTGGAATTGAAATGCTAATCTACGCTTGCAAAATTAAAATTGCGGAATTGAAATGCTAATCTATGAAAGCGGGAACTATCTAATCTATGCTTGCTGAAATGAAATAAAAGCAGGACATGTCTAATCTACTTTTGTGGAAATGAAATTGCAGAATGGAAACGAAACAACTACTCTACTCTTGCTGAAATAAACTACTTAGCAGAAGGTTGTAGTATAAAATAGAAGAAAAGTAGCAATCACCAATACTCTGACACTTCCTCGGCAATGATGCCAAAAAGATGGTGGGCCCCAGTATTGCAGCAATAATGCTACAACTCCTGAGACTCCCTTCTTTACTTCTATCAACCCGGTAGTTCGTAACAAACTTGGAAGCGACAGTGCTATATGCACAAGTAATAGCTCTTGCCGCGGTTGTCACTTGATCAGCTGGCACAAGTCTGCTAGGAGCTTAAGCCAACTTCTATGAGCTCTTAGAAGAAGCTTTTAACTGTGATGGATGAAAGCTAACTCAAAAGAGGCTGGTCTACTTGCAAAAATAAGCTGAAAGCTGAAAGGAAATGCAAACCCTAACAAACCCTAGTTTTATTGACTAACCCTACTGGTGCAAGAAAAGAGATGAAAGCGGTGGAAATGGATGCCATTGACTTTTAGAAAGGTAAAATGCATGTGACTAAGCTACTTCTACAATAAAATTTGGAAAAAAATATCTTTTTGTATTTTTGAGTAAGTTGTCAGAATTATTATGCATGTGCTTTGACTGTTTTTTACTGTGCAGGGGTTGATTAGCGAAAGGAAATGCTTGCAGGAGGTTGGGAAGGTGAGAAGAGGGCCTAAGGGGTCCCTAGCACCCTTCCAAAGAGTTTCACAGTGATCAGATCTCAAAAAACCGCTTTCGTGAGCTTCTACAGGAAGTCTGCAGGGGTTCTACAAGATGTTCTGTAGCTTCTACAGGATGTTTCTATAGGATGTTCCGAAAGAGAATTCTGGAGGGTTGATGGTGGAAGAAAGGTGAAGAAGTGGGTATGGAGGTGAGATAAGGGTGTGAGGAGGTCTAGGACTTGGTGAATGAGGATGAGGAGAGGTTAAGGCGATCGGATTTGGTTCAAGGATGGAGGGAGCAAGGTTGCACAAAGATATGGGAATTAGGTCAAATTGGAAAATGGGTGGCAAATGAAAGGGAAGAATCTGATTTAGGGGGTTGGAGCAGGTTGTCTGATGGAGGAGAGGTAGGCAGGAAGGCATCACATGTGTTTTGCACACTATTTTCCAAAACTGACCAAACAAAGACTATGCAAACCAAAAATCTAGCTATTTTGACCTATTTTGACCTAGAAACCAGTAACCATGATGAATAGAAATTTATTGGTAGAAAATCATGCAAGATAACGATGAAAACTGGTACCAACTTTTGCAAATAAGAATCTAACACTAGCAATTGCATGAAGAAGCAAGAACAACGTTTTTGTGGCAGCAAGGACACCTTGGTCTCAGCGCATGGTCCCGAGGAGGGAGAGATGAGATCAAGGATTGCTTGGTGGCCTTTTTTGAAGATATTTTCTGTTACCAACCTATCAAATCAACCTAAAGCATGAAAAGCTATCTCAATCATCAAAAAAGACCTAAGTAACAAATAAATATTTTAATCTAAATAAATAAGAATCACAACTGGTACCAACTTTTGCAAATAAGAATCTAACACTAGCAATTGCATGAAGAAGCAAGAACAACGTTTTTGTGGCAGCAAGGACACCTTGGTCTCAGCTCATGGTCCCGAGGAGGGAGAGATGAGATCAAGGATTGCTTGGTGGCCTTTTCTGAAGATATTTTCTGTTACCAACCTATCAAATCAACCTAAAGCATGAAAAGCTATCTCAATCTTCAAAAACAACCTAAGTAACAAATAAATATTTTAATCTAAATAACAGAAATTATTCTATGAATGTAGCAAAGACACATAAAAGTACACAAAGGAGGTACTGGCACTTGGGTTGGGCCCAACCCCAAGAGCTACAACCTCCTAAGAAATATTAGAGCTGGTGCAAATTTGGATTCATCTTTATTGATAAAAAAAAAATAGTTACTTCCCAAAAACTGTCTACAAGAAAAAGTTCGAAAATGTGCTGATACAGAGCTGCACTAAAGTGCTAACCTACTGACTAAAATCTAACTATAATATGATTAAATCTTGACTAAAAAATTACTAATAGAAATGAGGCCCTAAGCCTTTTTATTTATACAAATTGAGGACCCTAACAACCCTCCTAAACTTTAGGAACTCGACTGCCAAAACTTGCAGTTAACAACAATCCTACTTGACTTGCTTGGCTGCTCCTTGTGCTCCGAGTTTTTGATGGATAATTCGAGGTAAGGGCTCATAAATGAAGGGGACACCTTCCTACAAATCCTCTCCCTTGTTCTTCCACAAATTTGGCTACCAAGTGTTTATTAAACCTTTGATTTTGTCCCAAAATTGACCAAAAAATCTGCATAAAGCACACATTACACTTTTTGGCATAATGACTAACCCAATTCACTCTATTAGCATAAATATAACAAAAAACATGCAATAGTATAATGAGAATGATGGATTAAGTCGAATTAGGAGGCTAAATGAGCCCATATAATTACCCATTTTTGGGGCTCATCACTGACAAAGGCCTTTAAGATATCTCCCGAAAGAAGGCAGGACAACTCTGATAAAGAAAGGACCCTTGACACCTATGAAGGCCTTGGAGATACAAAAGGTGCAAATAACTGATTCTATTCTATAGAGATGTTGTGACAAAGAAGCCATCGAACAAAAGGAAAAGAAATGTTGAAGCAATATCAGGATGAAGTCATGATGGTCTACTAGGTCAAAACATGTAACCTAGCAAGTACTATGAAGCATCCATGAGAAGAGTATTATGAAGCATGGACAAGATGACAAAGGAGTAGTCAAGATGACAAGAAACCCTGATAGTCACTTCCCACGAGGTAGTGACATGAAAAACCAAGAAGGAAAGTGATTAATGGATGGTGCCCTACCTAGAAGAAGTTTGAACAAGGACTTCATGACATCAAGAAAGAAAGTAAATTAAGAAGTTGAAGGACCCATGAAGAAGAAGTTGTTGATGAAGGAAAGAGTCTCCATTTAAGAGGGAGCTCTGACAGGTCCCTAATCAAGAGGGAGTTTTTTGGATCACCCTTGATTATAAAGGAGTGACAATTGTGTTTTCCATTTCATGGGTCATGCACTAGACCAGGACTAACAACCGTAATTCTAGATGAAGACCATGAATGGAAATGTAGACATAAGATAGACACAACATTTTTGTCTTGACTTGGGAAGAAAGAATGGGAGGATTAAGTAGTCATCTGGCATCCGATACTCTTTGACGATGTGTAGGGCATCCAAGCCAAGAGTAGGCAAGAGGATCGATATTCTTGGAGGGCTGGGAACCCAAGATAAGAATAATCCTAGAAGGTCCACTAGTAGAAAATGGTGAAATTAGTGATTATGTGACTAAAAAAGTTAGTCACCACAACTTTTCCAAGTGAAATACTACAAAAAATTAGCAATATTAAAAGATCCACTAAATACGACTAACATAAATGATTAATTTAGTCTTAAGTTAAAATATACGACTAGTTAATAAGTAATACTACTAAAAATGACTAACGTGAATGACTAATTTAGTCTAGGAACAAAAAGACGACTACCTAACAAGAACTACAATAATACAAATTAGTCGTCCATGTTAGTCATTTTAATTGTGTCACTTCAACAAGCTAAACTTAGAAGTGATAGGGGATTCAAAGGTTTTTATATAGATTGGATGAAAGTTTATACTTCCTTATACAAATCTTTATTGGCTCAAAGGATGATTAGAATTATGGAGCTTATTAGAATATTTAGGGTTATATCCTTTAATCACATTCACAAGGAATTAAATTCAAAGGTTGATAAATTATCGAAAATGGGAGTGGGCTAACACCTCCTTTTGCAACATGACATGACCACCTATATATGTTGCAACAACCTTGCCAACTTATTTAGTGGGTTGCATGTCCATTTCACATTTCTTATTCGTCCTGCAAAGTGGTAGTGCCAATGAGAGGGTATGAACTTTGATCAAAGAATGTTCACTCAGTACCACTATCAACACAACGAAACACTCATTCTCTTTTATGAAACAAGCAACATACTAACACAAAATGGTTTTCTTAATTATTTTAAAAACTAGATCCATCTTAACTCTGTATCTATCAAGCGTTGAGGGGGATCAAATCTCTCGAGGTGGAAACCTCTTTTTTTGAGTGAAAAACTTGAGGAAAGGTTTGCACCTTGAGAGATTTGATCCTTCTCAACGCTTGCTAGATACAAAGTTAAGATGGATCTAGGTTGGTTTTAGTTGTGTGTGGCCAAGGAAAATCTATCGAAGATATTATTAATTTTATTAATAATATGTAAATACATCTAATATTAATAGAGTAGTTTTAAATATGCTAAATATGTTTGAGATCAATGTGGTCATTTTAATTTTAAATTTTCTTAGGTAGATCAGTATGTTGAGATGATAAATATTTTTAATAATTTCAATGATGAAAAATGATGAAATAATTTTTTTGAATGCAAAGTGACAATGTAATAGTGTTGAATGATAGAAAATGTGAATAATAAGAATGCAATTAACTACACATAGTATTCATTGTGATCAATCTCAAACTATTTTCTTATACTATTCTTATTTTCACCCTTGTTAATTTTCACTTTTCATATCAATTGTATGAAAAGGACAGTTGAAATCATAAAACATTTAAATCTTTAGCTCGATCTATTGTAGTAAACATCATACATTGTCTCTCTTGCTCTCCAATATTAATAAATTGAATTACTATAACACAAAAATCAATGTACATTGCCAATAATTTTTTGTGCTTACACTGAAATCAATGTACATTGTTAATCCAATCACTTTAAAATTAACGTACCATCATGCATCCAATTACATCAAATCAGAAATCAACATCTACATTGAAATCAATGCATTTAGTGCAAGTAATCAAATATGATTAGAAATGACCGTCTACACTAAAATCAATGCATTTAGTGCAATAAATTAAATAATAATAGAAATCATCTACATTGAAATCAATGCATCTAGTGCAAGCAATAAAATATCATTATAAATCAACATATACACTAAAATCAATGCATCTAGTGCAAGCAATCAAATAGGATTAGAAATCACCATATACGATGAAATCAATGCATCTAGGGCAAGAAATATTCTTCCCTCTCTCATCCCTTCATCTATATCGATATCTCCCTCCATCTCTTCGCTGTATCTCTATCTCAGCACCCCCCGAACACACATGCTCTCTCACTCCATATTTATCAATCTCTTTGTCTCTCCCTCCCTCTCTCCATCTCTCTCTTCGTCCCTTTCTTTTCCTTCCATCAATATCTTTATCTCCCTTTGTCTCTTTAGATCACCCCCAAAACATACACTCTCTTTCCCCAATTTATCTGTCTATCCATCTATCATCCTCTCCCTCTCTCTCTCTCTCTTCACCTTCTCTCCCTCTCCCTTGCTTATCTCTCTCTTTCCACCTACTCTCCTCTCTCACTCTCTCTCCATCTTCCTTATCGGTCCCTTTGTCTCTCCCCAATTTTCTCTCTCTATGACTTTCTTCTTACCTTCCTCTCTCTCCCCCTCCAAATTCATCTCTCTTTCCCTGCGTCTCTCCACTCTCTCGCATCTTGTATCTTCCTTCCTCTCTCTCCCTTTCTCTCCCACTTCTCTCCCTATCTCTCTACACCCTCAAGCTCTATTATTATATCCCTCCCTCTCTCCTTATGTCTCCTTCTCTCCCCCTTCTCTCCATCCCTCTCGCTCTCTCTTCCCCTTCTCTCTCTCTCCCTCGCTTATCTCTCTCTTTCCTCCTAATCTCCTCTTTCACTCTCTCTCCATCTTCCTTATCACTCCCTCTCTTTATCTCTCCACCTTTCTCTCTCTATGACTTTCCTCTTACCTTCCTCTCTCTTCCCCTCCAACTTCATCTCTCTTTCCCTCCCTCTCTCCACTCTCTCACATATTGTATCTTCCTTCCTTTCTCTCCCTTTTTCTCCCACCTCTTTCTCTATCTCTCTTCACCCTCTAACTCTATTATTATATCCCTCCCTTTCTCCTTATGTCTCCTTCTCTCCATCCCTCCTTCTTTGTCTCTTTATCTCACCCCGAAACATACACACTCTCTCTCCATATCTCCCTTGTCACTCCCTCTCTCTCTCCACTTCTCACTATCTATGTCTTTCTTCTTCTCTCCCACTCCCCTCCTTCAAATCCATCTCGCTATCCCTCCCGCTCCTTCTCTCGTGCTCCCTCTCTCCTCCTCTCTCTCGTCCTTCCTCTATGTCCCTTTCTCTCCTACCTCCCTCTCTCTTCCCTCTCTCTCTCTCTCTTTCTTCCCCCATCATTCTCCTCCTCTTTCTCAAGCCCTATCTCTCATCCTTCCTCTCTCTCCCTTTCTCTTTAACCTCCCTCTCTCTTCCCCCATCACTCACTCTCTCTCTTTTCCCTCCAATCCTCTATCTTTCTCTCTGTTTCTCCGTCTCTCTCTCTCTCTCTCTCTCTCTCTCTCTCTCTCTCTCTCTCTATGTTACGATATCCCTCCCTCTTTGCTTCTCTCTCCTTATCTCCCCTTTATCTCCATCTTTCCTTATTTGTCTCTTTATCTCACCCCTAAACATACACACTCTCTCTCCATCTCTCCCTTTTCACTTTCTCTCTCTCTCCATGTCTCACCCCTAAACATACACACTCTCTCTCCATCTCTCCCTTTTCACTTTCTCTCTCTCTCCACGTCTCACTCTCTATGTCTTTCTTCTTCCCTCCCTCTCTCCCCCTCCAACTCCATCTCTCTATCCCTCCCTCTCTTCCTCTCTCTCAAGTCATCTCTCTCGTCATTCTTATGTCCCTTTCTCTCCTACCTCTCTCTCTCTTTCCCATCTCTCTCTTTGCCCTCAAATCCTCTTACTATCTCCATCCCTCTCTCCCCCCTCCATCTTTATGTCTCCTCATCCTTCTCTTATCCTTCTCTACCTCTCTCACTCATCTCCCTCCCCCTCTCTTCATTCCTCCTCTCCCCTCTCCTTAAAGTTTATCTCCAACTCTCCCTATCTCTCCACCTGTATCACTCTATGTCTTTGTTCTTCCCTCCAATATATATTTAGAGTTAATATATATCATGATATATTAGTATATATTATAATATAACAAATTTTATTTGTATTATTTCAAAGTATTCAATTTAATAATATGATATTATAATTTATTAATATGAATTATTAGATTAATAATAATAACACGTTAATATTTAATATTAATATTAGGGCTAATAATATTTTTTTGCATGGTATTAATAATAATTTGGCCCATGGTATTTGGCCCATAGGCTTCACCTAAATAAATGCTCTTTTTTGAGTGTTAGTAAATATAAAGAGGATTATGGAGTAAATATAAAAATAGGTTTTATTTAGTTACCATGCCTTTGGTTTAATTATATTTTTTTATTTAATTACCACACCTCTTTTATTTACCATGGTATTTGGCTCATATAAAATTAAATGTTTATTTCTAATCATATTTGATATATTTTGATTTATTTACCATACCTTTTTATACCTCTTTTACAAATATCGTATTTGGCCCATGGTATTTAGGTCATGGTATTTGGCCCATAGGCTTCACTTAAATAAAACCTATTTTTTGATTCTTCATAAATATAAAGAGGTTTATGGAGTAAATATAAAAAAAAAAGTTCTATTTATTTACCATACCTCAAGTTTAATTATATTTATATTTATTTACTATACCTATAGAGTAAGCATAAAAAAAGATTTTATTTATTTACCATACCTCACTTTTATTTATATTTATTTAGCATACTTCTTTTTTGAATCTTATTAAAACTCTTTATATTTTAAATTTATATTGTGTTTATAAATACTAATAATTAGATTGATTGTTAAATAAGATAGACATTAAATTAAAAATATTAAATGGTAAATGTTAAATGTTTAAGTTTATATTTACCTGAGATGTAACCCCATACCCTCATTACATGTTAAATGTTTACATTTACATTTACATGAGATATACCCCATAAATAACCAAAACATGTTTGACCATGAACAAAAAAAAGTTCTATTTATTTACCATACCTCAAGTTTAATTATATTTATATTTATTTACTATACCTATAGAGTAAGCATAAAAAAAGATTTTATTTATTTACCATACCTCACTTTTATTTATATTTATTTAGCATACTTCTTTTTTGAATCTTATTAAAACTCTTTATATTTTAAATTTATATTGTGTTTATAAATACTAATAATTAGATTGATTGTTAAATAAGGTAGACATTAAATTAAAAATATTAAATGGTAAATGTTAAATGTTTAAGTTTATATTTACCTGAGATGTAACCCCATACCCTCATTACATGTTAAATGTTTACATTTACATTTACATGAGATATACCCCATAAATAACCAAAACATGTTTGACCATGAACAAAACTACATATATAAATAATACCCACCATAAAACCATTTCCAAATAAACGATGTTATTGTATGATTACAATATATATATTGCTATGATAAACATCAATGATGAATTTAAAAAAAAAAAAAATGAAGTCATCTACCGAGGCGGAAGAATTCCCTGGAGAGCCAAAAGTGGTTGGAATCCGGGTAAAAAATTTCAAAAATTCTTGTAGAGGCAGTGTTTGAATCGTGTTTTTGATAGTGGAAATGGATTCAACACCATAAAAAACGTCTAGGACACCTAAAATTTTGAAGTTTAATACACAGCTAACCTTAAGAATATGAGATCAAAGTCTTCAGCTTTAGCTGAGCATGCAGAAAAAACCAATCATCATGTTTGTATTGAGGAGGCTAGTGTCATTGCTAGAGTTTCACAGTTCCATCATCGAAAATTCAGGGAAGCTCTGGTGATTGAAAAGAATATGAGATCAAAGTTTTTAGCTTTAGCTCAGCATGCAGAAAAAACCAATCATCATGTTTGTATTGAGGAGGCTAGTGTCATTGCTAGAGTTTCATAGTTCCATCATCGAAAATTCAGGGAAGCTCTAGTGATTGAAAAGAGGCCCTGCAATCTCAGTAGAGAGGATGGCTGGAAGATCAGTAGAAAATTCAGGGAAGCTCTGGTGATTGAAAAGAATATGAGAATATGAGATCAAAGTTTTCAGCTTTAGCTCAGCATGCAGAAAAAACCAATCATCATGTTTGTATTGAGGAGGCTAGTGTCATTGCTAGAGTTTCATAGTTCCATCATCGAAAATTCAGGGAAGCTCTAGTGATTGAAAAGAGGCCCTGCAATCTCAGTAGAGAGGATGGCTGGAAGATCAGTAGATGTTGGGTCTCTTCCTAGTCGCTTTCCCGCCTCCCCTCGTTTCTTGTCTCTTCTTTTTATAAATTAATATTTAATTTTTTTTGTATTATTTTATTTATTTATATTTTAGTTTATTTATTTATTTTTTTATTAGAACTTAATTATTTATTTATTCTGTATTTATTATTATTTATTTATTGTTTGATTATTTTTATTTTATTTATTTATTTTTTTTTTTGTATTTATTTATTTATTTTTTTAGTATTATTTTATTTTTATTTTTTTTAAGCTTCGAAAATTGTTAATCATACATTTTATTCCAATATTTATATGATAACTCTATAAATAGTTAATGGTACTTTTTATTTTATTTTTAATATTTTTTTTCTTTGTAATTATTAATCCCCTTTAACTAATTATTAAATTATTAACCAATGAAATTAAATTATTTATATATTTATTAAATTAACAACTAATTAAATTAAATTATTTGTATATTTATTGAGAGGCAAAGTCCCTTATTAATTTAGATTATTTATATAAGGTTCTTAGTCCAATTTAGCCGTTGGCCTAGTTACTCTTCTCAAGCTATTTAACATGCAAAGCTGGATTTGACTCTTCAACTTGTCCTGACGATGAACACACTAGTTGGTTCGAATAGATCTTGTGATTTACGCAGAAAAATCTCTCGTAAACTATAACTTGGATTTAAAAAAATCATTGCCAAATTTTCTCTAAATATAATTAGTATTTCCATAACTTTCCAGCCAAATCCTCCACTTTTTAAACTAAGGCAATAAAACTCCCCTGATAAAACCAACCAAAAAAACTGCTATAAAACTCGGAAATAACCAAACATTGCACTTATAATTAATAAAATATATAAATAAGCGTGTGGCCTCACATTGGTTGCAAGTGACACAAAGCCACATTGGTTGCAAGTGACCCTTTGTGTGATAATGATATCAAAAGAAACCCTGAGTAAGGCTACCATGGCCAACATTAGATTTTGGTAAAATGACATCTCTACTAGTTGATTTAGCAGAGATATAGATTTGGTAGAGAGAAGATGAAGGGAATACTAATAAAAAGAAAAAGAACGAAGATTTTGGTATTACTTTCATTGGTCGAGCTCGATATAGATTTGGCAGAGAGAAGACGAAGGGAATACTAATAAAAAGAAAAAAAACGAAGATCTTGGTATTACTTTCATTGGTCGAGCTCGGTTTTGTGCGTGGGTGAGATTAGAATTTGTGACTGTTGGTGCAGTGGAAGAGAGGGAGGGTGAAAATCTTGGAATCTTGTATATTAACTCATGGTGGGTTTTTGCTTTTTAGATCCAAACAAATCTCTCTCTGAAGTATCCTCTGTGTCATTTTGGGTTCAAATAAAACCCAAATTATGTGGAAAATAGAGTTTATTGTAGAGCTTATATTATAGGTTTTTGGGTTGTGGTGGAGCCCACTTCTGTAGTAAGAATATAAAGCACAAGTGTGTACCACAAGTTAAGGGGTTTTAGGTTTTGAAGCAAAGAAATTGTTGGGATAGTTTGTACCAGATAGTCACTGATACCATATTAGTGAGATTTGAGTTTACCATGGAATTATGAATTATTTTAAGATCATGCTCTAGATTAGAATAGTAAAAGTTTGGAAATTGCTTTCCTCTGCTCCATGACTGCCCATGACACTTCAACTGGGAGAGTATAAAAATTATTGATGGATTTGTTTACCGGATTTTACTAAGCCTTATTACTTGAAAAATTATTAATGGATTTGTTTATGAGATTTTACTAAGCCTTATTTCTTGAAAAATTATTGATAGATTTGTTTACCAGATTTTACTAAGCCTTATTGCTTGAAAGAAATATGTATGTTTGTGTAAAAATTACTCATGGATTTGTTTACCAAATTTTACTAAGCCTTATTACTTGAAATCTTTCAATTATTGAAATTTTGACAGTTAATTTGCCAATTCTTTAGTGAACTTGAAATCTGTTTGTGGATAAGTTTCAATTTGTGCAAACATTTTACAACGTCATAAATCTGTATGTTTGTGTAAAAATTAATGTGAAAATTGAGAAGTTAATCGCTTATTGGTTACTTTTTCTCAAATTTAGAAATTTATGTTTTCCGTTGTTCTATTGTTTGGTGGGAGTTTTTTTGTTTTTCCTATTATTCTGGTCTATCAGTTGAACAAATAGTTATTCAATGATGTTTATTGTTGTATTTGTTATTAAAAATTGAGGTTTAATATGTTGTCTATAATGCAGATCCTTTTCACGAATTCAAGAGGAAGTCAAACAAGCTTAAAGAGGTGAGCTCCCTTTCATTTAAAACATGTACAATTTTTGGAACATATATACTTTTGAACAAAGTCACATTTGCCCCTTGTGTAAATCAAATGCATTGCTAATGATTTTTCTTTAAATGGTAGCTAATTATATTAAAGTCTATGATCATCTATAATTAGGTTTTTGTAATATTTCTTGAAAAATAGAATGTTGACATAATCAGAAGTCAATTACAAGTTTGGGCCTGAGAAATTTGATTATTAGAGAGGTGCATTCAATGTCAACCATTATATTGGAAATATGTTGGCTGAAAAAGTATATCCAACAATGTTAGATTGAATGAAATATTTATCATAGGAGAATTATTGTAGTATCATCCTTTGTAAGTGGCCTGCTTACATTAATGATTATATCATCCATACATTGAAGAAACAGATACAAGAATGCTAAATACTTGATGAGATAATGGACATAGTACAAGATAGTGTATTTATTTATGTATGTGTAGGTGAAGGGGCATAATTATTCTAAAAGACACGATAGATAATAATGTTTACATAATGGCATATACCATTATGCTTTCCATGTATTAAACGTTTCTCTCTTTTGGAGATGCTCCAGCCTTAAAGAATACAAGGAAGCAAGACCCAAAACACTTGAAACTTGGAATTGTACTTGTACATTGTAGGTGCATGGATCCAACCAAGATCTACTTTTATTGGAATTATTTATTGAGAAAGGTTTTGAATGAATCTTGTTGCAACTTGCAATATAATTGTGTATGTTGTTGTTGACAAGGTTTGGAACAAAAATCAATTTTTTTGAAATGTATGTGTTGGATACCTATACCAATAGGTTTCATATTTCATGATGGGTAAATACAAGGGCCAAATATGCTCCATTTTTGCTGTTACAAAGGTTCCATATTTGCAAGAAAAGAGAAGGTGTATATAGGCTTGCATATTCAAAAAAAGTTTTATGGATGACCCAATAGTCTAAACTGGATCATGCCATGTTTTCAATTTATGTTGTAGAATAGAGAAAGAAATCTGTCCAAACTGTTTAATCTTGGCAGATTAGTAGCTAGGTAGAGAAGCTAAGGTTCCCAACTGCTTAATCTGGGGCCTGGGGGGAATAAGGGTAGCCTTACATAGGAAATGAAAGCAAAAAAGCCAATGTAAAAGAAAAGGCACTTAAAGGGTTTGCTAGCTTAAATGCACCGTACAAGAAGAAATGAAAATGTTAGGCAAAATAGTTGGGTAGGTAGATGGGGTTGCAGAAGTGGTGTTTCTTTCAAGACCAAAGTTGCTAAACATCTACAGGAAAATCAACACACTGGAGCATGACTAACTTCCCTGTTTTCATTTGTATATCACTCATTATTAACACCCTTTCCCAAGTTGTGTAGAGCAGAGAAGTTTATGTCTTTGTGATGATTCTTATGGCCTTAAAAGCCACATTTCTTATGCAAAAAGTCTTTTCATTTTGATCTACTCTTTACATTAAGTTATTTTCAAGAAGACTTGGGTGTACTGATCCTCATCCATATTCTCCCCCCACATTAACAGCTAATCCTACTATGTAATTCCCCTATCTCACCCTCCCCTACTAGTATTAAAACCATGGTGTATAAACCCCAAAATTTCTATAAATATCCCTCCCTTGGCATTATAGCCATATGGTCTGTTTAAAAAGGGAATCAAAGTGACACCTGGTCACTCCGATGAACCCCCCAGGTCATGTCTTCTCATTCCATGTCATTTTGTTCATATGGCCCTCATTTGCAAAGAAAAATCATAATAAAACCCCTCCTACCCATAACCCTTTTGTCCAAATAAATGATAAAACCCGAAAAAACCATAAAACCCAAAGTTCCCCACCCAAATTTTCAATTAATATTTTAATTACATGGCGGGCCCCATTCCCAACCTGCTCGACCCGTCGGAGGACCCGCCAGCCGTCCGATCTCCGCCGATTAGATCCAAGGGTGGGCGGTCAATCTTGCGCCCCGATCTGTTGAGCTTTAGCGTCCGGGGAAAGTGGTTTTGGGCCCGTACAAGGACGCATGGCGGGCGCTGAGGTTGTTCGGAGCCCTCTCCTCGATACCGCCTTTGCCCCAAAGGTGGTGCGGGGAACCCGCTTACCACCATCCACCTTACCGCTCTCCCTCCCACGTCACTCCAACGCCATCCTGACGTCACCTTATTTTTGTCCGCCCCCGTGCCCCATGGCCCTCCACGCAGCCCTGCCACCACATCAGCCCGCCACCGTGTCCTGCCACCCTGGCTCTCACGTCAGCGCCACGTCACCGCCGTACTATGGGCCCACCAGGACGTCATGCTGACGTCATCGGCGGAAAAGCGCCAATAGCGGCTTTTTCCGAAATTCAACGTTATAAACGGCCAAATAAGCCGTTTCAAGTCATTTTCATGCGTAAAAGAAGGAGCCGTTGACAACCAGCTGCCGCGAAAAATTGTCTTCCAGCCAACAAATTCAAAGATTTCAACCGTTGCAAGTCCACAATTCGACTGTGCAAAGCCTCCACAGCCCGGCTCACAAGCATCCAAGCTAGTTTTTCCAGGTATTTAGCCGGTTTCCTACTTCACCCATGCATTTCAATTCTCTGTAAAAAATTCACCATTAAGCACCAACTAAATTCTTGAAATTCAGCTCTGCCTGTCACACAAAGTCAACCCAAGTAAACGGCAGCACCCCTAAAAACCCCAATTCGACAGAAGAGTGCTCGTTCCACGGGCTAAAGACCCCGAAATCCTCCCCGAGGTACTAGGCATTGTTCCCTTTTGCCAAGTACAGGCCACCTGTTGTTATACCGAAAAACCTCACCAGCTCTGCAATCTCTCATTAACAACTCATATCCCTGTGAATTTCACAGCAAACCACAGAAGCCAGCTTGCATTATCCACTGAAGGAAGGACATCAGACTGAGTCAATAGTTGACCGGCAGCTAAAACTCTTCAAGGACTGCTCAAACCATTGTCCCTACCTCTACAGATTAACTTTTATCATGGCATCTCCTGCAACTTCATCCATTAGTATGGCCTCACAGAGTCAAACAAATAAGGAGCTGGAGGCCCTGCCATTAGTAGACAAGGATGGTCTCATTGGAGATTTTGAAGGAAACAGGGACTTCTTGCAGACCTTCAGTAGACTGAGGGAAGACTATAAGGATGGGCATGGTATGCATGGGATCTAGGAGTCAAACTTGCCCTATTACTGTCTCCCAGCTGTGAATGTTTTCCCTGAAATCATTCACCTCTGTGCTGAACACAATGATGCCCAGCACAGGGCTGTCAACGCCCCATCAGGGAGGATCCCCTTTTACATCAATGCTGAGTCCATAAACAAAATGTTACACTTTGATCAGACAGAGTTGCTGATCCCATTCTCCATGAATTATTTGATGGACGCTGGTGACAAGATGACCAGTGAAGAACCGCAAAAGATCATCAAGAACTTCATGAGACCTGAATGCCAGACTACAGAGCCACCTCCCTATCTGAATGATCAATTCAATGATGTAGGCAGGCTATTACTAGACATGATAGCCTATGTGTTGGGGTACCAAAATAGTGAGCATGTGGATAGAGCCATGCTAGTACTGCTGTCTGTTTACAGCCCATACCAACCCCATGCCCAAAAGTACAACTTTGCTAAGTTCATAGCCAATAAGATTCATGATCAGTTGACTAAAGTGGACAGACAGGGGGTCTTCAGATATTCAGCTTACATCTACCAAATGTTCATGTATTATCATTCTGAAGCCTTCCCATGCTATATCAGAAGGCTGGATCATACAGGGGAAAGAAGATCTGTTATCTTCTGGAGCTCAGTCTATCACAAAGTCACAAATTCACCCTATACCTACTGCGAATTTGTTGACCAGTTTGTCTACCCAGTCTTCTGCATGTTGATGAAGTCACCACCTCCCAGAATATCCAATGAGATAAAGAAAGCTCTGCAGCTTTCTAAGAACAACAAAATAGGTGACTGGTACCTATATGAACATCATACAGTCTTCAGGGTCTATGGATGTGAGCTCTGTCCATACAGGCTCCCCAAATACGTACCAATGAGGTTGTTTGCCCTGGAATATTACAGGAAACTGATTCAGTCAGACCTTACCAACTTCCACAGCTCCAAGAAAAAGGCTCACCTTAACTTCAAAAATGAAATGGGCCCTTTCATCATGAATAAGAAGGAAGGATGGGAAGCTGCAGATTTGATCCTGAAGGACAATTACAAGCTGTCCTATAGCTTTCGATGGGTCCCTTATGACCCTCAAGGATTCATCTCTGCTAGGAGAAATAAGTATAGGCTCCTAGCCATTAAGCATTGCCAATACCCTCACATAGAAAAATATGCCAACTTGCAAGAATGGCAACCGGATACTCTAGTTGAGGGTCTAACTAAGGAAGAAAGAATGCTTAAAAATTTCAAGGAGCTTGAAAAGACAATTGACCTAGATTATGTGTAGCAGGTACCCTTCAGACTGCCTTACTCAGTGGGACAAGGGACCTCAGTTACAAGGATTGCACCAAAGGCGCCTACTACATCAGTATCAACAATGGACAAAGGCAAAGGCATACTAGGTGCAGAAGATGAGCTGGTAAAGGGACAAATTGAGCATCAGGCAGAACAGCAAACAGAGCAACAGAAGGAGAAGGAAACAGAGAAGGAAACAGAGAAGGAAACAGAGCAGGAGACACAGCAGAAAACAGAGCAGCAAATGGGCCAGCAACAAGAAAAAGCTGATAAGCTACAGAATGGGCTGCCAGAAACTCCTGCAATACAAACGCCACCATCTCAAACACAGCAGTCGATTGCCCCAGTTCTACAAACCCCAGCACATGAAGAAAGGGGAATAAAAAGACAAAGAGAAGAGTCCACTCCTCTCAGTGGAGCCTCCGACCAGCCAGAAGCCAAGAGGCAAAGGGCAGATTCTCCAGAGGTGGAAGACATCACTGAAGATGTCTTAAATATTTCAACAAAGGACAAGGAAAGCAGCCAGCAGACAGGAACAAGCTCCTTTCAGCAGGAGCAAAATTTACAGGTTAGCTTGGAGGTAGCTTCCCAATCACAGCAGAGCAAGAAGCCAAAGAGCACCAAGGCTTCCTTCAAACAAATAAAGGCTCAAAATGAGCTATTGAGGGCTGAGGTGTACAAACAATTTATAGATGTTACACCAGCCATGCAAGAAAGACTGATGTCTATCTATGACATCCAAGAGGAAAAGATAATTTTCAGTCATTTTAAGCCCAAGGAGCCGCAGCCTAAGACAGCTGCAGATTTCATAAAGACAAGGGTGGAGGTCTTGGCTAGAGATATACACCCCATGGACCAAATCGAACTCCACAAGCAGGCTGGAGAGATGGTCTATGCCACCCTAGTGGAAAAGGCCACATTGGCCCATGAGCTGAAAGAATCATTGAAAAACACTAACACTCAGCTGGACATTGAGAGGATGTCCTCCAAAGCCAAGGACAATAGAATAAAATCGTTTGAAGATATCATTGTTGATTTAGGGCATGATCCTAATGATCCAACTGGCGTTAAGGCCCTTATAAAGAAGAAAGATGATGACCTCAATGCATTGAGGAAGAGATTGAAGCTGCCACCTACTGAACACCCTCAGACAGCTGAGCTTCAAAAGCAGAAACAGGTGGAGGATCAGCTAGACCTCTTGCTGCAACAGGATCAGAGGATAAGAGAATTAGAGAAAGAATTGGCGGGAGCAATACAAGACAAGCAGGGAGAGTCCACTTCCCAAGCTCCTCCAACTACTTCTACAACAACAGCAACAACAGGAACAACAGCAGGAACATCATCAGCTCAACAGGATAGTCCAACTATAGAGGACATAACCAAGGCTGTCAAGAAAATGGAGCTCCAGGCTGATGAAATAAAGAAAACTAAAGAGAAGTTGGCAGAGCTGGAGTCGAAATATGACAAGTCCAAGATGACAGTGGCTGAACAGGGCATAGAAATAAAGGCCCTCAAGGACAAGATAAAGGCCTTAGAAAAAGAATTAAATCTAGAAACAGCCATGGCCGAGATAAAGAGGATTTAATGGGCCAAAATAAGCAAATCTATCACACAACAGTGGAAATCCATAAAGACAATACATCAGCAGATGGAGTTGCTATGCCAAGCACACATAGAGATCAATAAGGCCAAAACAGTACTGGGAAACAGGCCAGAACAGGCCAATAGGATGATAGACTTCTTGAACAGGCATGAACAGGAGGAATTGGTAGCCATGGGCATTCCCAATAGAACAGAAGTTGTCCTCCTTGCCAAGAAAGTGCTCACCCTCATGAGTTATATACAGGCAGTGGAGAGAAAGTGTTTTGAAATAACAACAGATGTGGAGGAATTCAGGATCAAAATTGCAGAAAAACTAGTGCAGGAAAACTAGTCTCCCAAGAGCAGTTTGCCAACAGAATGGTGGCATATATTGAAAATTAGATCACTGCATCAGGAAGTTCATCCGAACAAACAGGGCCTCCCTCAGGACAGAATTTATATGATAAATTGGGAGGCCTATTCTTCATTGAAAATGAAGTAAATCACCTTTTTGAAACTCCTCCCAATTTTTTCAAATATACAGAGGCTGATGAAACCTTGATAAAAATTAGGAGGCATCAGATGCCCAAGGAAGATTGGTGGCAATCAATGCTCAGAATTCTGCCACGTTAGCTTCAACTATTCAGCCACTACCAGCCCAGGTCAAATACAGGACAGCATGAGGATAAAGCGAGCATCTAAGGCAGTTAAAGGCGGACCAACAGATGGACCATGACAGCTGGCCAAAGGACAAAGTAATGCACAAAACTTGGTGGTACACCCTCAGTCAACTCCAAGAGCCACCAAGTCAGCAGTCTCTGACCATTTCCTGATAGGGCTAAGAGGACACACAAACCACAACTGCATGGATAGGCCACTCAGCAGTAAAGTCAAAACACTCAGCCGCTTCAACCAATTCCGTAAGCTCCAGATGCCAAGATTGTTCTGACAGGAGTTAATATCTTTTATAACTCATTGAAGATTGCAATAACTGCTCATCTACCATCTCAGTACTATTGTAGGAAGATATTTTTCCGCTCAGATGACTCATACCTGAGATATTTTTGTAATAGACTTCTATATATTCCCCCTCGTATTTGTTAGCAGGGGTTGGACTCCGGATGAAAGAGATCTCTTGATTTCTCTTCTACTACTCTTATGTGTAAATATTTAGACAGCTAATACAAAGGATGATGGAATTTCTCCAAGCGTTGTGTCTCTCTTGATGTCCTGATGATGTATGACTAAGAATTTGCAGGATTCCTGTGTATTTCATGGCTCGATAAGTTTTACTTGCTACTCTCTGTTACATATATCTTTGCTATACTGTCATGTATCTTTCATGTTCTCCATGTACTCAAAACTAAACGGCCAGGAAAAGGAATAGTTCCAGGATTTAATCTTTGATTACCCTGAGCTCAATCCTAGTCGTTTTACATGTTTTCTTCAGTTAAAGTATCTAAAGAGTAATTCTTCAGTGCTACCTTTGATACTGTATCTTCATAATGTTCTGTTATTTTAGGAATTCAAGTGATTGCTCCTAAATAATAGGCCTCCTTCATGTTACTCAACTTAGTAAGGAAACCTTGATTGCTCTTTACTGGTTACTCTCCATTTTCACTCTCACAATTTACGAATTTTTTCATGGAATACATACAGGCCCTGTAATTACAGTTGCACTTAAGTCAAGATCTCAAGGGAACGACAGTCAAAGACCCCATTGCCCAATGGACTAGTCACACCTGTAGACAGACTCTAAAAGCTATCAGAAGCATCCTCCCAACCAAACATAAAAACAACCAAAAATTCACTTCATAACTAGCCTAAAAACTTCATTAAAACAGAGACAAACCTAACAGAGAGAGCCCTCTCTGATTATAGATGGGCTAGAAGCTGTAATCAAAAGATTGGTTAGTGGTTACCCCGGCCGTATTCCCTTGGGAGTCAAAGGGAACAACCTGGGTGATAACACAGTCTAAGATGATAAATAGATGTTTTATCTTCTTTCAGCAATGAAAATCCTAGCTACTAAGGGGAAGAAAGTCAAGCATCTTTTCTTCACAGAGCACAAAGAACACGCTAATATGCACAGTCCTAAATCAAGGCAAGCATTCAAGATGAAAATGCACATGCATGTATTGGTTTTCCGTTCCCTTAATGTGTAAATGACACTAAGAAAACTATGTGCAAAATTGAAATACTTTCAAAGCGACTGTACTCAACAAAATTCTTTTTCAAAACGAAGTGAAAACAAGAGAGACACTTTGCGATTTTGAAATGGAAATTGCTTTTCGACACTTTAAAACTAGTAAATCAAGTCTTATGCAATGATAAATGTATAATCAACTATCTAAAACAATGTGATTGCTTTCTAAAACTGAAAACGACAGCTACGACACTTTCAGATCTATAGACGACAGTTTGACTATGTTATTTTTTTGCAAAAGAGAACTAAAACGACGCACAATACATAAAAAACGTTTATAGTTCTTTGCACTAAGGAGGTGGAATAATGCTAGAGAAGGGGGTATTCACAGAAGCACATTGATTACAAACAACAAAAACTCTTGAATAAGACTGAAAATAGTGAGAAAATCCCACAGTCAGAGGGTAAAATCAGTCCTCCCCGACGATCGCACCTATTACACAATGAACTCAATATGCAACGCAGTTACTCCATTCGGGAAGTGCGATGCATACTGGCTGCCTTGAAGGTAGGGTGTGATGGTTACAGTGTGAGACTCTGAACGAGACTTCACTCACAGTTTGCAGTTTAGTTTAGGTGTTTAAGCTGAATAAGTACAGATCAATGTATGTAAAAACACAGGGGTGATTGAAGAGGTTACTAAAGCCACTACTTAGGGCAATTAGATTGCTTGCAGATCTATTGTTTAATTTATAAACAAAAACCTGAAGATTGACTGAAGCTGCATTGATCTACTTTACATTTGTCTGACAAATGTAGTTCGAAGGCTAGCTGGCTTGACTTCAGGCTCCGTCTGTATGTTTATAAAAGAAACAAGGATAGATAGGCTAACAAGTAATCTAGTTGCTCCCCAGTGGAGTCGCCATTTTGTTATACGAGAATAGTATCCACACAGATGCTGCTATTCCCACTAAGATGTGTGGCTATCTTAGAAACAAACAATCAAAGTCTATTGTTGATTCCTTTTATGAAAATAGATGAGATGAGAACCAAGAGAGCCAGCCTGAGTCTTGCGCTCGATTCCCTCTCCTTCTTGATAGAGTTTTGCTACTTTCTCTTTGTCTGCTCAGCTTCAAAAGGACCTATAGAACCACAACGACGTACTACTATGCAAGAAACAAGAATCTAAATTCACAAATAATGTAGGATCAGATGTACATTAACCATATACAAGCATATGTAAACAAGTACACCAGGATATGGAAGGAAACAAGAATAGCTTTATTCAGATAAAAGTAGAAAGAGGATTACAACCATGAGCAGCTCTGACCTAGCATCATCCTCCAACTAAGAAGCACTTTTTTCACCTTAAGCAAAGAAAAATCACCCAACAGTGTGAATGTACACAAGAATACTGACAACACTTCTCTATAAATTACAAAATTCCAGACTCTGGATCTTTGTGATGAGGGATCCATATATAGATGATTATAGAGAGGTGAGTCATATTTTGGGATCTTGATTAGTGTCTTCTCTCTGATAGTTCCTGCTTCCACTTGGAGAATGAAGATCTCTTACTCATCCCAGGTCGAAAATGGAGTGGCAAGTGTCAGAGGGGAAGCTTCTGGAAGATTCCATGATCTTCCACCTCGCATTTTAGTCCCTGCCATTTGTCCATTCCCAACCATCTCACCCTATAGAGGAGACAAATAGTATGCATCGCACCTTGTACATTGGGAAGGTGATATGCATCGCACCCTCTACATTGAGCTTTTAGTATGGTCCAGTTTTGACCATTTATGAGCAGTTTTTAGTGGAGAACTTCTGGGAGATGATGTAATCAGTTGACCTTGTTCCTTTTGGCAGTGAAGCAACCCTTTTAGGGACTTAAGAGCCCTCAGTTTATGGAAATTTGTGATTGGGGTTGAAGTGCCCAAAAATTTCTATAACACCAATCCATTATTTCGCTATTGACTGCTGCTTCCATTAAAGGACCCATCTCTATTGAGAATTTTGAGGAATCATGCAACCCCAAAATCCTACACATCATCGCCCCAACGTAACAATAAGGAGACCATAATGAATTGACAGAGTACTTACCCAAGGACTCATGCTTGTGTCTTGCGGGGTTCTGTCTCCATTCCCATATAGGTGCTGATTCAGTTTCATTTTCATCTCTGAACTTCTCCATAAATGCTTTGTTATACTTCTTCTGTGGTTCAGGGAAATGGTACATTTGTCTCAAATCATTGGGTTGAAACGAACCGAAGACTCTCCCGTCGATTGTGCAAAATGTTCTGTTTGTAACCGGGATTTCCTTAACTACCCACCTTACTACATCTGTGTATGGAAGAATTTTCTCTCGAGCCGCTATTCGATGTAAGTAAGAATCGGCTAAATCCTTTAGGGTAGCTTCGGACTTTTGGTTCGAACTTGCTGTAGCTTGTACTGATACTGCTTCAGGTTCTTCGGCTTCAACTAGATTATAGATGCTTTGCCAACTAGTATTGCCGAGACCAAGACAGGTAGTGTTTGAGATCAATCCTTTTTTACTTGGTCCCGGATCGGCGGTAGATTGTCCTGTCACTATGGGAGCTGAAGCTGTTCCAAATCTTTTAGATTTCTTCCCCATTTGGCCTAAATTTGCTGCTTCGGAAGAGCTCTGCGCAGGAGATAAAATGATCGTAATGCAGAGAATAGGTGGTGCGAACCAAGTATGAAAGAGTTATATAAATCAATGAATAATGAAGGATTAAAATAATATTGCCGCGGATACAATCTCTGAAGAGATTTTGGCATAATTACTCCATTAATTGGCCATTTAATCCTGTCAATAATTTAAATGCTCATGATGTCATTTATTCGCCGAATAATTCATTTAAGCATGGCTTTGATCTTTTGGCGGTCAATCACAAGTGAATCACTATCAGGAATAGAAAGGCTTTTAATAATAATTTAACATAATATACTCAAGCCTTTTCAATCTTTTTTAAAATTCGCGCTTAGCTTTATCGCAATCAGAAATTGGAGGAATGCTCGAGTAGTTACATTTGTGTCATTGCAAAATTCCCAATCGCCAATAGCGATAAAGCCAATTCACATCGAGAGTTTTTAGAAGGGTGCCATTCGTTGCATGTATGCTATATTCCCCGATCGCCGATAGCAATATCGCATCGGAGCAAAAGAGAGAGGGCCTTTTGTTACAATCGCTTACCTTTCCCGATATCCAATAGTTATTCGCTTGTCAGATTGGGGCAAACCAATGGGTCTTTTTGTTATGCATCCTTTGTTATTGCGATATGCGATCTTGCGATCACATTATCACAATAATAAAGAATTATTCCTTTATTTTTATAAGACCGATTTATGTTCATTCAAAAGGTTTTCAATATATTGTTTCTTTTCGGACCTGTTGAGGAATGATGAGTTGATACCAATTTTATTCATAAATCTAAAAGGGACCCATTTCATATTATAGTTGAAGGTAAAATTTTATGAAATGGGGGGTTGTTGTACAACACAACAATTGGCGATTCGCAGGGAGAAATAGTTATCTTTGAGAAATATTGAAATATTTAGACTTTCTTTATATAGAAATCTTATCAAAGAGGAACCTTCTAATATAACTAGGTATACATATATTCTGAATATAATAAGAGCTATTTTTGCTAATTTCTTCTCTTGTTAAAATTACATACATTCTAAGTTTTAAATTGGCCTCTATTGGTTGATAATGATAAAACAAAGAACCTTTCCAACTTAGCCTTTTTGTTGACTCCTTTGTCATAGTTAGAGCCTCTGCTGCCAGCAAACGTTCATAGTTTCGACTGGGATACCTTTTAACCATTTAATTGTCCATTATCCCATTCATTTCAGAGTATGATTAAAAGAATGAATCCAAAAATATGCTTTCATATTTTGTATTTCCTTTTCTTTTCTATTATTTTGTAAGATAAAAAGCCATTGTCCTGGTTTGGTGGCCGGCTATTTGACAATGCCATTCACTGGTTGTAATCTAACCGAACAAGCTGGCTCGTGATGAGACCCCTTGTCTTATGATTATAAGCCATTACCCTGTTTTGGTATGCAGTGTTTGTAATGTCGGTTAAACTATTTCCCAATGATCATGGTAAGCAGGCTTGTAATAAGACCCCTTATCTTTTATATCAAATATTTTAGAATTACACTCCGAGTAATCATAAACTTTGATGAATGGGATGGACAATTTCCTCCTTAAGAGAGCATAGATGACAGGGTGAGAGTTGAAGATGCTAAGATTGAATTAGTTTCTGTTTTGATATTGATAACGTTTTGTGGCCATTTTGAAAACATTAAAATGATTTACAGTACTTCTAAATCTTGAGAAGATTTCACAAAAATGAAATGGGGTTTCAGAATGTTAATATACCTAATTTCCTAGAAATTGTCCTTTTGTTTAAGGTTTCTATTTTAAAAGTAAATATCAAAACTACTTCTTTTGAGCAACCTTTTCAGTATAGCAAAGGCCAATGGGAGATATCTTACAACTTTATTTCCTAATAATCCTAAAAACTACAAATTCTGCTGAAATTTGAATATTTACAAAAGGAGAAGGGGTTACCTCCTCAATTGAAGAATCTTTTTAAGTTAAGGCCATTAACAGGAAGAGAATCTCTCTTACTTGATAGATCTTGTAATATGAACGTGGAATGGCCTATCTTCTCATTGATCTGAAATGGTCCAAGCCACATTTTCTGGAACTTAGTGTGTTTTCCTTTATCTTCATGGGCTTTGTCCCATTTCAGAACTAGATCACCAACTTGTAATTGTTTTGAATTGGATGAAGTTGAATCAAAAGATGACTTGATAATTTGCTGATGTTTTGCATGAGTAATTTTGGCCTTTTCTCTTTCTTCTTCTAATTTTAAGATTTGATCATGTCTCAGTTGAATAGAAGACAGTGGGCTTTCTTCAATAACCTGAACTAGGGCTAGAGAAGGAAGCAATAGATTGGTTGGTAGAACTGCTTCTTTCCCATATACAAGATTAAATAGAGAAGTACCTATGGAAGCCTTCTGCATTATTCTATCAGCCCATAGTGCAAATATCAAAGATTTATGCCAATTTTTATGATTCTGCTCAATAGTTCGCTTAATAATTTTGATTAGATTTTTATTGGTAGATTATGCTAAACCATTACCCTGAGGACAATAATTTGCAGAATATTTCAATTTAAATCCTCTTTTAATAGCGAACTCAAACATAGAATTTCCAGAGAAATAAGATGCATTATTGAAAACAAGAGCATTTGGGACACCAAACCTGGTAATGATGAATTGATCTATAAACTCTATAATTACTTCAGAGTTTGTCGTCTTTAAAGGAATTACTTCAACCCACTTAGTAAAGTAATCAGTAGCAGTAAGGATATACTTATGTTGTTTGGATGAATGTGGAGTTATTTCTCCAATGATATCCAATCCCCATTGCTCGAAAGGTTGATCAATGTTGATTGGTTGCAAAGGGAAAGCTGATTTTCTTTGTCTTCCACTGGAGATTTGACAATTTCGGCATTTCCTTACATATTCGTGAGTATCTCTGAATAGGGTGGGCCAATACTATCCAACATGAATGATTTTGTGGGCTGTTGTATCATCTCCAAAATGTCCTCCTGCTGGACCGTCATGTAGCTCCTGCAAAACCTTTTGCACTTTAGGTTTTTCTAGGCATCTTAATAAAATTGAATCATAATTTCGCCTGAAAAGTACGTCATCAATGATTACGAATTTTTTTTCTTTTAATCTAATGGCACGTTTGTTTTTATAAGAGAGATTAGGAGGTGCATATCCATTTTTTAAATAGAAGATCAAGTCTGCATATTGTGATTCAGGATCAGTGATACTTATCTGATTGATTTCTCCAGTATATTCTGTATCACTTGATTCTTGAATGTTGGATGCTCCTGCTAATAACCTGCAAAAACCTTGGCCCCTAACAATCTTTGCTGGCTTTATTTCCAAGTCATATTCTTGTAGTGTTGTAACCCAATTCACCCTTTTTTCTCCTAATTCCCTTTGGATTAGTAATTGTCTTACTGCTGAAAAAGGAACTATAACTTTTGTATGGGCTTTTAAAAGGAAGGGTCTATAATGTTTGACAACTTTGTACACAGCAAAGGCTTGTTTTTCAACTTCTGAATAATTAAGTTCAGCACCTTGGAGATTCGAACTATAAAATGGAATTGGTGCTTCCAAGTTATGATCATTAATCTGAGTGAGTACTGCTGCATAAGATGAAGTGGACGCGAGAGTATACAGTATGAAATGATTAGAAAAATTAGGAGTGTTTAAAGCGGGGGCATTGATTTTTGATTGTTTGATAGAGTCAAATGCTTCTTTTTTTGCAGATCCCCATATAAACACTGAATTTTTCTTAATCATGGTTTGCAATGGTAGAATAATCTGGGAAAAATTGGGAACAAATCTCTTAACAAAGTTAATTTGACCTAAAAATGACTGCATGGATTTTTTTTTATGAGGGAATGGAATTTCAAGAATCTCTTTAATTCTATCCGGATCAATATAAATACCATCTTTGGAAACAATGAAGCCCAAGAGCTTTCCTTGATTAAGAGCGAAGAAGGATTTTTTTGGATTGAGTGAAATACCATACCTTTTGTAGCGTTCAAAGATTTGATTTAAATCATGAAAATGATTAGATCTCTTCTTGGAGAATACAGTAATATCATCTAAATAGACAACTACTGTTTTATTGATCAATCCTTTGAAGGCTATATCCATTGCTCTTTGGAATGTAGCTCCTGCGTTAATAAGTCCAAAAGGCATTTTTTGGTAAGCATAAGTTCCCCATTTTTGTTCGAAGGTAGTTTTGAGTCTGTCATCAGGATGGACCAAAATTTGGTTATATCCTGAAAACCATCTAAAAAGGACATTAACTCAGAACCTGCTACTGAATGGAGTATCTGCTCCATGGTAGGTAGTGGGAAATTATCTTTTTGGATTGCTTTATTCAGATTGTTGAAATCTATGCAAATCCTGATGTCGCCATTTTTATTTCTAACAGGCACCATATTGGAAACCCAGTTTGAATTCCGGACAGGAAAAATAATCTTAGCTTTCAAGAGTTTATTGAGTTCTGATTTTATTTGACTCTCTAAGTTAGGATGAATTTTCCTCAACTTCTATTGGACTGGTTTTTGTTCAGAAAGCATTGGAATAGTATGCTGAATGATTGATGTATCGTATGTTTTTAAATCATCATATTTCCAAGCGAAGACATGTTTATTTTTTCTTAATAACCTAATGAATGTTGTTCTTTCTTCCACAGAAAGTCCTTATACCAAATTGATGTTTTGAGGGTTTTGCTCAGTACTAAGGTTTATCAACTCAAATCTTAAAGTGGAATTTTGGAGCTTTGAATTGGTTACCTGTTTAAACCTCTCTTTAATATCATAGAGATCCTCTAGTTTAACCACTGGTTTCGGTATTGAGTTTTCTTCCTGCTTTTCCTTCATTTGAAGGTCATGATCACTTTCGTCAATGATTTGATCATCGTAGGACTTGTCAGAAGTCAAGAAATTTAAGATGTCTTCATCGTGATTGAACACTCGCCAATTGGTGATATTGTCAGGAATTGATGGTCTAAAAATTAACTCTACTGAAAATCTATTTGGGCTGTAATCTTCGGAAGGTGGGAGTTTAGAAGCAACATTGGCTAGCAAGTCAGCTGCTGCATTCTGGGATCTAGGAATAGGAGAAATATTGAATGCTAAAAATTGAGATATAAGTTCCTGGACCAAAGACTGATAGTGCTTGAGGTGACTAGAAAGACAGTGAATTGTATTTCTAACTTGTTTTATGACAATCTCTGAATCACCAAACACTTTTAAATATTGAACTTTAAGACCAATAGCTTTATATAGTCCTTGAACTAAGGCCTCATACTCAGCTGTATTGTTTGTGCATTCGAATTCCAACCTACAAGAAAACATAGTTTTTTCTCCCTCAGGGCTAACTAAAATACACCCTGCTCCTGAACCTTCACTGGATTTAGACCCATCAAAGTATAGTGACCAAAATAAAGAATTATCAACAATTTTATTTACAGTGTTCTCAGCAATATTAGCACATCTTGATCTATCGGTTTGTGAAAAGTTTTCAATTTGGGACGTGAAATTATTTACTGAGAAAGGAGATGGTTGGGCAGTATAATTGCCAAAGAATGATTCGGAAGAGTAATTCCCCAAAATATTATTATTAAATACTATTGGTTGATTCTCCTGTTCAAAATCAATGATAGTATGGGTCATATGTTTCTCCCGATCGATTTTAATTTGATTTGGCTTTCCCTTGTAGGGTAGCCACATATGGGACTAATCGGTAGAAATATAACCATGGAGTTTCTCAAACCAATCCCTACTCAAGATTAAACCATAAAACTCAGGTATATTGGCAATTAAGATATCAATTCTTTGCACTACTCGTGGATCAGCTGATAACCTGATAGTTACAGAGTTGATTTCCCATAAAACCTGGACCTTGGTTCTATCCAATTTCACAATGTGAATTGCAGTCTTTTGGGGTTCAATGTTCAGTTTGGAACAAACTGAAGCTGGCATTATATTAGAGGATGCCCCTGAGTCAATCAAACAATTGTGTAAGTTTCGATTAGGAAAGGGGGAGTATGGGAATTTGATCTGTCTCCACTTAAAATCATATCAGTAGCTTCAATCCTAACAGAAGGTGGTTGACCTGAATCATTTGCAGCTTTAGCACTAGGAAGAGGCGAATAAGGCACTGCATTTAGTTCCTTAAGAAGCAATTTTTGCTGATTTTTTAGTTTGCTAAGTTCAAACATGGTAATGTTTGCCTTTGTTTTCTTCATATCATCAATAATATTGTAATCCATTGAATCCGATACTACCAACGTTTTAGATGTTGACGATATATTTGAGGATGATGGTTGGTTTTGAGGTAATGTTGTGGCCGACTTCTTTGTGGATACCTTTTCCTTTGTAGTAGTAGTACCCGCACTTCTTTTCTTTGAACTTGCCTGGATAGGTTAAGGGGCACCTTTACTCCTGGTAGTCACAGGGAAAGCTTCTTGTTCATTTTCTGTGTCAGAGTTAGGTAATATGAAGTCCCACATTCCATGGCATTCGACAACTTCCTCTTCTTCAAGTTCATTGGATGATGAAATTGTTTCATATTCTTCTTCCTCTTCAGGATTTGAGTCTGCATTAGATATAACATTTGGTGGTTTCGACTCAGGTCTCTTAAAATTCCTAAATGGTTTCTTTGTTGAAGTCTCTGCTACTTGTTTTTTGATTTCAACCATTTCATTTGACATTGTTTTGTGGACCTTTTGTAGACCCTCCATATCATATGGATCTTTAGGGGTTTTCTTCTTTGAATCATCTTGAAAAGAAACTTTTTTGGATTTCCTATCTTCGAGAGTAGCTTTCTTTTCTAAAGCAATAATGCGTTTCTCCACAGCAAGCGCTTCTTTCATGTTTTCGTCTAAAGTTGGTTTTCCACCCCTATCTACAAAAATGGCTATATTTGAAGGTAGGGATGTTATATACCACTCGCTTCTGATTTTCTCACTTGGCTTGGAATCGGTAGGGATTTTATTCAAGAGTTTATTGAATCGGGAGTTAAACTCCTTGATAGGTTCTCTAGATTCAATCCTTAGATTTGAAAGATCATTAATTAGTGTCGCTAAAGATCTTCATCGCCATACTTAGTGAGAAACTGCTCCTGAAAGATATTCCAGCTGGTAATGGATCTAGAGGGTAAGGAAAAATACCAAGACCCAGCTGATCCTTGTAAAGTGTAGGGGAAAAGCCTAACGACAACATCTTCTTCTGTCACTCCTTTTAGATTAACTGATAACATGAAATTGTTAATATGTTCCTCGGCCAATGTTACAACATCTGGATTAAATTTTGGTAACCACTTCTCAGGATAATCAGGTAATGGATGTAATGGTGCAGGCAGAGTGACCACACTAGGACTGTTCCATAGATTCTGGGCCATCTTAGAAGTAACAACAATTGCCGATGGAGTTCCAGGTGTTTGGGGAGGAGTTGGTATTGAAGATTGAATAGATTGTGATGTTGAAGTTGGTGATCCTTGCTGAACAACAATATGTAATGGGGGAGTGGATGTTTGACTTCGCACTGGAGAGGATGAGATGGAGGATGATGAAGAAAATGTCTCACTACCAGATCCTTCAGTGTTCTTTTTAGCCTTTTTCCTTTTCGGTAAAGGCAACTTAGTAGGTTCAATGCCGAGTTTTCCGCTTTGAAGTCTGGTGAGAGGGTGTGGTATATTGAATTGCGAAGTCTCACTGCCTTGAGATACTTCAGATTTCTGAGGTGATATGGAAAAGCCTTGAAGTTTCTGGATAAGAGAATGAACTTCAAGGGACTTAATCGTTCTGAAGTATGATGGGATTGAGCAGTGATGGTTGATTCCTCTTCTTCTTGTTTGAATACTGGTATTTCAGAATGCAAACGGGAAGTCCGAGGTGAGGTGGAGGGAGATTTACTCTGAGAATGGTCTATAGATTTTGATTTACTCTCCATTCATAGTTTAGGCCCTCCTTCTAGTGCCAAAAATGTTGATGCCTCGAAAATCGTTGCATCAACATCGGGGAAAACCACCCGGTCCAGACCTTAATGCAGCTCCTTTTCCGTTTAGTATGGTGGCTCTGACTGGAGATAATGGGACTAGTTTCCCAATAATGAATAAAAAGGGGATGGATAAGTGACTTGTTTTCTAATAAGTGATAATGGATGGATGATTTAATCTAAAAAGCGAAAATACAAATAACTATTCTATCCCGAGAAATTTCTATTCTTAAGTGCAATGTTTGATAATCTGTGTTCATAAATAAGCATATAGATGACTCTATCTGATAAACATAGACATTCATTCATATAATAATTGCTTTGTTCAAATAGTTGAACAAAGTAATTAATAAAACATTGTTACACTTGTCTTTTATATATTACTGATACATGTATGACTAAAACAAAAGCATCCTGTAAACATCCAATAGTGGAAAATATAAAGAATGCTGTTGAAACACATGCATATATTCAATAATAGCAAGAGTAATCAAATAACAATTCAAATAAAAAGAATGAATTCAGAACATAGATAGTAGTACCATATGTGCTGCAAATCATTCCCAACATCAATCGCAATTCAAATTCCTTTTTTCAACTCAGAGATACTTTTAAATAAAGGCAGTGGTGCACATCCACATAAACGCTTCGTGGTCAAAAATTGGAATAATTGGCCCAGTCTTTATAAAAAATATACCTGAAGTACAGTAGTGCAACTTCAGGTTTGAGTCTTATACAAAAACTGAGGACCCTTTCTAAATGCATGAAAGGGTCTATAAATACTTAATTAAACTTAACTAACTACAAAATTAAAATGTTATTTAATTGGTATAACTTGATCTTGAATATCTTCTCCACAACAATTTGGTAGTCGACAGCATGAATCATCACTCTGGCTATTTTCCCTTTGATCTGAGTTGGCATATCGCTAGCATCGGTTCCACTTCTTGAGGGTGGCTGAGACGAGTATGTGGCATCATGTATATCGGGAATGATACACCCGATTGCATCTGTTAGACACTTGAGGGCAGCTCTCTGGCTGTATGGTTTTACTAGGAACAACCAATAGGTGTCCCAAGTTAAACTTTGAATACCTGTAATCAACCTTCCATTCTTTTCCAGCTCCTGATAACATGATTGCTCCAATGTTTTAGCCGACAACAATTTACCTGGTGTACATTGAGAGATCATATTAGATAAATAGAGAGTATTGATAATTAATTCAATCAAATTACTTGTGGATAATTTGCATCTAGAAACTTCTCTCTCTGCCTTCATCAACTAGGACTGCCATTCCAAGAATAGGATTTCTTTATGTGATTCTAGGATTTTAGGCAAATTTGCTGCCTGTCCCTCACTGGTGTCTTGCCAAGTAAGAAAATTTGTTAAGGTCTCATCGGCTTGCTCTAAGTCCTGTCTAACATCAATTGATTTATCGATTATTGATGCTGTGATATCACAAAGGGGTTCAACTTGAGAAATTTTATGACACAATAGTCTTATTTGTGTTACCAGTGCCTTATTAATCTGTAGCGCTTCTGTCATGAAATCAGCAGGCCGCGGAAGACTCTTGAACTTCTCTATTTGAAGTGATAATTGAGCAATTTTCTCATCTTTTGTCTTCACCATTAGTTCATTCGTTGTCTTCAATTTTTCCAACGCTTCCGATAATTCTTTCTGCCTTTGAATCGCGCTTGAATCTACCCTCTGTTTTTCTTCAAGTAGCTGCTTATTCAGTTGATTATTTAATTGCTGCTGAGTTGACAATTGCTGTTCTAATTGTTCAACTTTCTGTTGTGCCTCCGACAGCTATGTTTGTAACAAAATGATTGCCTGGTCTTTTTCTTTTAGCAAATTACTCACTTCCGATGCCTTGTCCATGGTGGATGTCGAATAGGCTCCGGCATACCGGGACAATTTTGTTAGATCATCGGAAAGATCAAAATCCTCTTTCCAAACTATGTTGGCTGTCTCTGTTTGTTTGGGGAACAGGGAAGGTTGATCAATCCTTCTCCTTTTCCGCTGTCGCTTTACTACGGCCCTGTGTTTTGGGCTGTAAAAGACATCCAATGGAGGTATATCCTCCACCTGCAAAATGATTTGATCCGAAGGATCTTTCAGAATTATTTCTAAGTCTGTACTAGGGGGTAAGCCGTTGGTTCCTTCACTTGGAACCTTTTTTGACGCTGTGTCCTGTGTATCTGTCGCTTTGGGTGTATCAGCATCTTTTGAGCTTTCCAAATTTCTTATGATAGAGTCAAACTGCTGCCATTCTTGGAGCAATTTTAGATCAATCTGGGTATTGACATTCACATCCTTAATGCTCTTATCCTGCTCTTTTTTTGTTCCTCCTCATGTATTTTCTCTTGCTCTTTCCTCTGTACTTCCTCCTACTCTTTTCTTTGGACTTCTTCAAAAATTTCTGATGTAGCAGGGGGTTCGTCGGTAAGTCACTATTTAGGCTCGCTTGATTGTGTCATCAGGGCAGTAGCTAGTAAATCTAGAGGCAGAGTTTGCAACCTCTGCTCTCTGAGTTTGTTGAATTCTACTAACCCTTCGTTGTGATATCTCATTTTAGCTAGTGTTTGAACCTGAAATAATGACTCCGCCGAAGAAAACAGTTCATCAAACTCATCTTCTTTATGTTCAAACTTAGTGAGTTTTGCCTGTTCAATTACATTATAGACGATTTTTCTTGGGTCAAACCGTCTGTTAGGAAGAGTGGCTAGATTCAGTATATTTATCTTTTCTGCTTCTTTCTCTGCATGCTTATAGTCATGCAGAGTGTAAACACCACACCTTAGAGGAAAAGGAGGCCAAACTTGCTTCTTTGAATTCCTTAGAGTCTTGGTTGCTCCTGCGGACGTAATCTAATATGCTATTTCTCTAGCCAATAGTTTGTTGGGTATGTACAAGGGAAGAACATGAGGCCTGGAAAGGCTGCTGAAAACTCTTATATATGTAAATTTATCCTCTCCGAACTAGTTTCCTAGGGCGGTTAAGTCAATCTCTGCTTGTGAGGAAATCTTTGGAGCAGGCTTGTCAAAAATTGCATAGTAAATGGGCAACATAAAACCATTGCAAACTTGATACAGGTGGCCTTTATAATGGGCTTTCCACAACTTCTGGTGATAGATATGAATCAGCATGGGGTCTTGTGGAGTCCATCTCCACCCCAGCACAGGAAATTCGTAGTTAAAAAAAGAGTATCTAAGATGTAGGCACTATAACAAAATGAAGGAATAGACCTTTCAGTAATGCGAGTTTTATTTATGAACTCAAGAATAGCAGTTGCTAACTTATCAGATAATATATTTCCCCAGTCCAGTATTTCGCTATTAACTGCTGCTTCCATTAAAGGACCCATCTCTATTGAGAATTTTGAGGAATCATGCAACCCCCAAATCCTACACATCATCGCCCCAGCATAACAATAAGGAGAACATAATGAATTGACGGAGTACTTACCCGAGGACTCATGCTTGTGTCTTGCGGGGTTCTGTCTCCATTCCTGTATAGGTGCTGATTCAGTTTCATTTTCATCTCTGAACTTATCCAGAAATGCTTTGTTATACTTCTTCTGTGGTTCAGGCAAATGGTACATTTGTGTCAAGTCATTGGGTTGAAATGAACCGAAGACTCTCCCGTCGATTGTGCAAAATGTTCTGTTTGTAACCGGGATTTCCTCAACTGCCCAACTTACTACATCTGTGTATGGAAGAATTTTCTCTCGAGCCGCTATTCGGTGTAAGTAAGAATCGGCTAAATCCTTTAGG
>APFE030714558.1:8782-34870 GCA_000404065.3 Pinus taeda
ATTGAGGTTGCTAAGAACTTGTCTAACTAAAGTATCTTGTAAATATGAACTTATAAAAACAGGCTAGTTGAACCAACTTGACATATAGAAAGAGGCCTGTTGTATGAGTTTAACATACATCCACATGAGAAGAAGAAAAAGACTACTAGTGCTGCAAGCACAAAAATAAGTGAGTCATAATACCTATTGGGCTTGCTAGTCACTCACTACTTTAGTCTGAGAAAAAGGCGATGTTGGCTAATCTCTCAGGTTAAAATGGTCAACTTGCAATTATCACTATCAAATTTTTCCTCAACTTTACGAGTCTCATAAAATTCTCATATTAAATCTTCATATAAATCCCTATACCACCAACTATATTCAAAAAAGTTAGCCTTACATCTATTTCTTACCATAATTAATAAAATAACCCATGAAAAAAAAATATACAATTTACCCCACATAATGGGAATCACAACCCCCTGCCATCGTATCAAGGTGAAGAACGCCCATCACGTGCTTGGGTGACTCAATATAAAATTATGAATATGTTTTGGACTTCTCATTCTTGCATTTTATTCTAATGATATTAACTACAACATAATTTCGTAATCAAATTAGTTAAAGATTAACTCTTACGTAATTTCATAATCTAAATTTTCAACAATGCTATGTACCAAAAAGATATTTGTTCACAGTCACGATATCTATTTCACATCTCCTGGTCAGAGGAAAAAATCATTTAAATATTTATGATGCAAAATTATTTCAAATTTATGGAGTGTTTCAGATTTTTTTGTGAAATTTTATTTTTTATTATTTAAAATTGATTTTTGAGTGAATATATTAATTTATGCTGAAAAAAATTCACAGTAAATATGGATTTAGAATTTTGAAAAATTCTTAAAACACTAAAATTGAAAAAAAAAATTCAATATAATTCCAAAAAATTTATAACAAAAATATACCAAAAAAACCTTTAAAAAATAAAACAAATAAAATACTACTATTCATAAATTTTCACATTTTACACTCTGGATTAAAAAAGTCCCAATAACTACTGTTTTAAAATGATGCAAATCTAATGATGCAAGATCAGTCCATAAGTATCGCTGGACTTTGCAAGACCAGTCCACACATATCCTGGCCTTTCACATTTTGAATCCTAATTCAGTACGAAACTCAGTTATGTTATATATACATTCTGCTTTTTACGAAACTCAGTTATGTTATATATACATTCTGCATTTTGCTTCCCAAAAAAGTCAACCAGGTTTTTAACACATTCTCAAAAAAGTCAGCCAGGTTTTTAACACATTCTCTCTCCACCGTCACATGCAAGAATATGGTGTTTGTGTCATGTAAATGGGTCACGCTTTTTCTTTCGTTTTTTTTATTTACTACCAAGAGCACCCTACTACATTGCCGATCATTTTTAAAAACAAAAATCCCTTCACTATGCTCATAAGATTATTCTTCATCCAACGCATCTCATACACAAATAAATATAGCATACGATCTCACAGATGCTGCTAGATCTGCGATCCATGCTTTCTTTCGCTTCCTGCGACAACAGATTTACCTCCAACATTTCTCGGAAGGAGTGGTCCAATTAGGCGGAGGATTGCCCCCGATAATTAAAAGTGACTGGAATTTGGGTTCTTAAATATAAGTAGAGTTTCCATAACTTTCGGCACAACTCCCAGCCTCGCTACAAATCCCTTTCTCCTAATAACACGTCCCCAACAAACAAAGAGCTTTGAAATTCCGTGCGTCGAACACAACAACGGTCTCCCGGCAACAGCTCTTGGAATTGGACGTTTCAAGTTCCAGCTCCTCCACCTTGACCAGAGAATCAGACTTCTTAGGGACGAAGAGGCTCTTGCCCATGGGGGCGTGAGGGCGGCGTCCAGGCAACCAACGGCAGCTGTCAAATGGATACTTTAGTATACTTTTGTTATATTAAAAATAATAAAAATTAAGGGCAAGGATACTTTAGTATACTTTTGTTATCTTAAATATAATAAAACTTAAGGGCAAAGTTGGTTGATAACCGTTGAACACAAGTTAATCAGTGGGTTGATAACTGACACCAGCATTCGTTATAGCTAATCAGCTGGTTGATAACTGACACCAGTATTGGCTCATAATTAAAATAGGATCCAGCTAATCAGTTAATTGATAACTGACCCAATATGAGCTCATAACTAAAATAAGATTCAATGGCCAATATTTTTCCAATCGTTTAACACTACATCCGATGCTGAATATCAATACAGACTGGCAGCTGAAGGCATTCATTTCACAGGAAACGCCTTAGAAAACGCCTTACTGCGTAATTAGTTATATTTGAATGGACGAGCTGTTATCAGGTCCTCACTCTAATCTCCAAGATTCCAAGATTAAATTATATACAGCGTCTCTCTGTTTCTCTCGTTCTTTGAATCAATTGGCAAGATTGGGCAAAATGGCGAGCAGCCGGAACAAAAGGATCTTGATAATCGGAGCAACAGGCTACATTGGTCGTTATATCGCCAAAGCCAGCCTTGCTTTCGGCCATCCTACATTCCTTCTAGTGAGAGAGTCCACGGCTTCTTCTTCTGATTCTGAGAAAGCCCAGTTCCTGGAATCCTTGAAGGCCTTAGGTGCTAATATACTCCTTGTAAGTGCTCGTCCTCACCCTTTCATCGAAACTGATTGATCATCTTGATAATGATTTTTCATTTCATCTTTTATTTGATAGTTTCATGTGTGGTTATTTCATACTCAAGATTCATATGTAAAGGAAAGATTTTGCAGCTTTCAGGTAAATGGCACCTGAATATAGGTTTCTCTATGATTACTCATTTGATCATCTCATGTTTTCATTAAGCCCAGTAAGGTTGGAATTTCAAAAGAAACTCTCTTTCCAAATTTGAGATTTTCTATAGTTTCCACTCTGTTTTCATTGTTTCAAATCAAGATTATAATAGTTTTGTGATTTTTTAAACCGTAATATTTGATGGCTATCTTTAAGTCTATTGCAGATTCCCTGAATATTCGGGAATTTTATGGACATCGAGTGGTTAATTTTTTGACAACACATATGTGATTCCCAAATATTCCTAGAATATTCCAAAAATCTACAAACGACTTAAACTTACCAGTATTTGACAAGAAAATCACCTATAATAAGGCAATTTACTCATCAAATTCCACCCATAGTAGAGTAATGAGCATGTTCCTAGTGCTATAATTTTTTTTGGTACTATTACTTTTATTGTGGGTGTCTCCATGGCTTTGGCTTTAATGAAAGAACTGACCAGAGCTCATCATACATATTATTATTTTTCCCTTTATTTAATTATCATATTTTTATAAATTTATAAATATTTAAATTTAATGATATTTTTTAAAAAAATATATTATTAAGATTTAATCTAAAAAAAAAATTTCTTTTTAATTCGTCTAGATTGAATGAATGGAATTGTTATTCTTAAAGTATAGTGTAATTTATGTCATTTAGGAATTATATTTAGTTATATGTCTTTTATCAATTACAGATACTTTTAAATTTTAATGAATTTTTTGAAAATAATATATTCTTAATTATTTATATTGAGGGAGGCATTATATTGTTGTTTTGATGATAATGAAAAATTACTACTTTGTTACGGAGGAAAAAAAAAAAATATAAATATTTATTAAAACAAAACAAGTGGTTATAGATTATTAATTATAATTTGATTAGTTATTTTGTTTATATTTATTTTATTATATTATTTTTCATGTTATTTATAATTTTTTTTTTTTTGCCACCGGACAAGAATTGTTTTAATTTATTTGGTATTGGGGAGGATAGGTTGTTATTGTAAAATGATGTGATATTTTAGCACTAAGTGTTATTGATTATTACCTTTTGTGTGTAGGGATCCGTAGAAGATTATAAGAGTGTTGTGGAAGCAATTAAGAAAATGGACATAGTTATTTTAGCACTAAGTGTTATTGATCATTACCTTTTGTGTGTAGGGATATGTAGAATATTATACAACTGTTGTGGAAGCAATTAAGAAAGTGGACATAGTTATTTCAGCTGTAGGGGGGTGGGGTTTATGCAAATGAGTCAAATGAATATTATCAAAGCAATAAAGGAAGTTGGAAATATCAAGGTATGATATTTTCACATTAGTTTAAAGCACTTTACATTTTATCTATTAATTAGGTAAATTGGAAATATCAAAGTATGATATTTTTACATTAATTTAAACCACATCACAATTTGCCTATTAATAGGTTAGGCATATTATGAGCATGTTTTATAAAACAGAGGATCCATTAGAATGATATTTTTACATTAATTTAAAGGTAATAAAAAATAATTAATATTTATAAATTAATATATTTATTAATTCTATATTTTTTAATATTTATATAAACAAACAACTTATTTTAATTTAAATTTATTAATTAAACCTTAAATATTTTTTTTATAAGATATCAAAAATCTAAATATTAATAAATATGTAATTAATATTCTTTTTATTACATAGTGTCAAGTATCTAGCAATCTCTCCATGTAATGTTGTTATTATTTATTTATTTTTAATTCATCTAGCATTCTTAATATAAAACTAAACACATAGCACACATAGCACGTAAACTCATGCTTGGCTCCTACCTATATGCATGTTGTGAATATTTCTTCTTTAATTTAAGAAACATTATTATAATATAATTACCGTAATTTAGAAGACAACTCAACACATACTCAGTGAGGTATTAAATAAACTGCATTCTTTATCCTGACATTTTCTGGATGAACTCTTCAAATGATTGAGCGCTTATTTCTTGCACAACAATTTAATCAATAGAGGTTTTTATAACTAAATTCAATCCAGTGAGGATTTCACAGTGCTAATTTCCACAGCTGTGGGTGATCATATTTACAGAGGTTCTTGCCATCCCAGTTCGGGTTTGAATGTGATAAAATCCATGATACAATGGAACCTGCAACCAACATTGTCGAGAACACAGTGAAAATTCGTAGGGTCATTGAGGTAGAAGGTATCCCTTACACATATGTCATATGCAACTGTTTTGCAAGGTATTTTGTGCCAACATTGGGGCAACTCGACCTTATTGGCCTTACTCCCTCCCCTCCACTCCCCCCAAGGGATAAAGTTACTATATATGGAAATGGAAATGCAAAAGGTGGGGTTTACTTTCTGCCCAAGAAATAACTTCACTCTCTGATGGCTAACATTCTAATACTTGGTCCAGTATTTGAACCAGTTTTTGTCAATCCTTTTTTTAATGGATGAATGCATGTTATGCAGCTCCTTTTGTGAAGGAGGAGGATGTTGCAACATATACCATGAAGACTCTAGATGACCCTACAACTCTCAACAAGTCCCTCTATATAATGCCTCCTAGCAACATTTTCCCAGTCAATGAGCTTGTGGGTGTATGGGAGAAGATTATTGGCAAAAATTTGGAGAAGGTTTATGTATCAGATGAAGAGTTGCAGAAAAAAATTGTAGGCTAGAATTTGGAAATATTTTCTTTAACAAATTGAAAACAAAATTTCTTTTAATTTCGTATTTTATTAAATAATAATCTTAACAATGGTAGCTTTGAGGATTAGTTCAATTGGTCATTTTCTGTAGTTAAAGCACCATGGTTATTGAGAAGTTACAGGTTCAACTCTCTTGACATTCTTGAGATTAGACTCTATGATTGAGCTACTAAAACTAAGAAATAATCCTATTCGATGAATACTACCTAGTACAATAAAATGTAGTCGTTACCAATCAATATGTCCTAAGGAAAAAAAAATAGTTTTAACATTTGAACATATTCCAATAGCTTGCACTAAAAACAAAGAGCACTTGCATCAATTTTATCCATTTATTATTTATTTTGTTGCTTGACACACTATATTTATGTTCCTTGATCTTTTGCAAGTCAAATGATTAGTAATTTTGATGTTGTGAAATGTTGTTTGTCGTTTGTGATGCAGATGCCAAAACTGGGGATGAAAAGCTTTTTTTGGCTTGCTGCCACTTTATTTTCCTGAAAGGGAATTTAAACAATTTTGAAATTGGACCTCATGATGTGGAGGCCACTAAGCTCTATCTGGACGTGAAATACACAACAGTGGAAGAGTTCCTTAGGCAGTCTGTTTAAGGCCCCTGAGAATTTTAACAATTTTGAAATTGGACCTCATGATTTGAATTTAAACAATTTTGAAATTGGACCTCATGATGTGGAGGCCACTAAGCTCTACTCGAACATGAAATACATGACAGTGGAAGAGTTCCTTAGGCAGTCTATTTAAAGCCCATGGTGCTTGCCAGAATAATATAAAGTAGGAGTTGCTTTTATCTTCAGGCAAGTCTATAGTGTGAAGAAGTTGCTCAAAGTGTCTAAACAAACAATAAAAATGGAGGAGTTGCTTTTATGTTTATGCAAGTCGATGAATTAATAATTTATTATGAAAATTTTGTAAAATTATGGCAGAGTTAAAATGGTTGAATTTGATTTTCTATTTTTTACAATGTAGGATGCTTATAATTTGAAATATAAACTTCCTTCTGAACTTTGCTCGCTAACAAAAACAAAAATAACTTTCATTTTTACCGTTAAATCCAATCCATTTGAACCCAGCTAATCTAATATTATATTTTAAATCTTTCATTCTAAATTTTTAATATTTTGAGCATTCGGCCACCAACTCACTCCTTAATTGAAGAACTATGTTCTTCCACTTTGCTATGTTCTTCCACTTTGCTATGTTCTTCCACTTTGTTTGCTCTTCCACTTTGCTATGTTCTTCCACTTTGTTCATTGACAAAAACAAAAACAACTTCCATTTTCACCATTAAATCCAACCCATTACCCATTTGTATCCATCTAATCTAATATTATATTTAAAATTTCTCGTTCTAAATTTTTAATATTTTGAGTCTTCTGCTACCAACTCACTCTTTAGTGAATAAATTATGTTCTTCCACTTTGTAAGATCCCAAACAATTAAATTAACTTACTCTTTAGTGAATAAATTATGTTCTTTCACTTTGTAAGATCCCAAACAATTAAATTTCCAATAGATCGGGCACATTTGAGTGTGCTAATAAAAATGCTTACAATAAAAAACCACGAACACCAAAGGGATCTGAAAATGCAAGTCTCTTATTTATATTAATAACTTAAAACAAGATACATGCTTATATAAGACATACTAAGCCCCTACCAATAGCATGTATGGCTGTTCAACAATGACTACTCTAAAACAATGAATTCCACTTGTGAATCTTAGATGGATCCACCACACCAATGTTACTGTCGGGTTTTCATCCCAGGATCAACCTAGAACTGGGTATGCCAAGTTCTGAACAAAACACAATAAGATAAACAAACTCTGGATGATCCCAAATGATCTCGGTGGCTCCAGAGAGACACACATGACAAAGATGGCTCAAAAATCAAAGTGTTTGGATTATAGTCAAACTAGCACCAAATCGAAGACCTTTTCGTCCTAATCGTGGAGGTGCAAATGGCTCGTCAAACTGAGCTCGTATACGAAAGATATAGCTCTTCAAAGTTTGACATGAAAAGGAAAAAGTGGGGCCCACAACATGCCACATGGCATCCCAGTAAGTAGAGGGGGACCCACATGGCAGCCCATTAGCCATTGACACTTGGCATTCTCTCATTTGTCTCCTAAAAACTGGCATAAGAGACAAAATCATTTTTATATGGGTACTAAATAACCATATAACTAAAATTGTTCTAATATATAGTTATTAAAATAACTATATAAAAATAATCAAACATGGTTTCGGGATCGGTGGCAACAACCCCTGCCGAACCCTTTAAAATGACCTTAATACAAATCACATGGCATATATATATTTTAAGGTCGACATCCATAACCCCCACCAGCCTTATCGCAATCTCACTTCTATATGGGATCAAGATCGGTGGCAATAACCTCCGCTGAACCCTACACAACTGCCGCAACACACACACACACACACACATACATATATATCGCATATATGCTACACATATCACTGCACCGATCGCCGATTTGTAATTTCGACGATGAGTATGTCGGCGTAACCCCCGATAAGGGCACCAATACATTCGTCGTGCCGAAAGCTAATAAGAGCAATCACCGATATGGATATCGTTGAAGTCCCAAAAATCAGGTCGATATATGTGCTAGTGCCCCTTGTAACTGCTGACTACCAATTACGATTAACCCGCCGAGAATGTGGGAAAAGTGTCGATATGTATACATATAGTAATGCCGATAAGGTGTTAAGTGCGGGGTTTAAGGGGCGGACTGTCCAAAGCAGACCCAACCACTATTTCAACACATTTATGGTTTAAAAGGATATATCTATGGAAGAGGAGGGATTTTATCCCCCGACCTCTCCTTAACCATACGCCGATATTAACCATTAGGCAAACGGCCTATTTGTTGAAGAATCCACCGATGAATTCTACTTAAATAGTCATTTTTTCCTCTACAAGAATTTCAAGGAGGAGAGACTATGCGCATGAATTTCAAGGAAAATTAATTAATATTTTAATGCAGGGACCATGAATTTTGGAGGAGGGCAAAATTTTCACTTTATCAGAATTTGACAAGTTTTATATGGTTTTTACACCTCTCATCGCCATGAACACAATGGTGTTGTTCGTTTCTTCATCAAATGTCTGAATTTTCCAATCAGTTCCAGAATGCACGTGGAACCATGATTTCAGCAAAAACGTGGAGCGAAACCATGAGCCATGAAATTTTCCCGAGGTAAAATTTTGACATTTCAGAATATAGTCAAGTTTATACTTGTTTTTCATGGTTTTCCCAAGGATTGCAATGGTGAGATCAGATTTTCCATCTGAGTTGCAGATTTCCAGTCCATCCATGGAAAAGTATCTTTGAGGAATCCCAGGGGTATCTAGGAGATTCCTTAAGCCCAAAATTATCAACTTCTCAGAATTTAGATTTTGGGCAGTCGATTCAGCACTACTCGACACCACAAATCTGATGGTGTCTTCGGATTTCTTATTCTCTCATTTCTTCTTGTAGTCACTTTTCCAAGTGCCAGTGCAGATCTCCACATTCATGTGTGAGCAGCCATCTTCATGAGATCGATGCCTTGAGAGCAATGGTCTGAGCAGCTTCAGTAGTGAGACATCCACTTCTTTAGATGGCCCTTGGTTGTGAGGTATATGATGTGTTCATGTACTTCTTCTTTCTGCATTATGTTGTACAGATCCATGATTGATGTTGAGGTAGGATCTTGTTTATTACATGTTGTCATGATTCCTTGCTTCATGTTATGCAGAATCTTTTATGTGATGTACTTGTTGTTATAACTCATCTTATTATGCTTTGAGATCCCTTGTGGTATGTTTCTGGGATACTCTTGTTGTCATCATGTATGTGTTTTGCTTTGACATCCCTTTTGTGCCATGTTGGTAAGATGCGCACCATGCATGTTTTTGTGTCATACTGATAGGAGTCTTTTGATTGAGAGTTCTAGTTGTGGAACATCTCTTAGAGCCACTCCTGTGTGAGAGCATTCTTCCTTGTATGATCAAGACATCACCTCTTGTGTACAACACCATTATTGACAGCACTTAATGCAGTGGCTTACACCATCTTGACACTGGAGCTCGGAGACATACTCCCTCCTGGACGAACTCCATTATCAACGCTTATGTTTTCATGTGCTGATGATTGTTATGTTCCTCTTCTTTTCTGCATACAGATGTATTCGTTAATTTTCTTTCAAAATGTAATTTTAACACATCACGAAAGTAAAAGGTCTTGGAAGGGTCCTTCAGACCTGGATCAAGTGGTACCAGAGCAGGTCTTTACGTGTATGTGAATTGTAGTGTGGACAATGGAACGTGCAATGATAGAGGACAAAAGATAAATGTACGAGACCATGCTTAACATTTCCAAGAAGGTGGAAATTATGTGTAAAACTCTACAGAAAGAAACAAAGGAAAAGGAGCAGTTACAACTTCAATTGAAAGCTACTAAAGAGGCCATGGAGGAATTGAAGAAAAACAAACATAGTCTTCAAATAGAGAATGATGAATTGAAGATGTGCTTACATGAAGAGAAAGAGGAGAAACAAGAATTGCTATGACAACTGCAAGCAAAGGACGAGGCCTTGGAAAAGTTGCAGTGAGACCCATGTGAGGTAAAAAGTAGTTATCCATCTTCATGTACATTTCTTGATGATGATTTCGCTGTGTTTGAAAATCATACCACAGGAATTGGCTCCAAACTATTGAAGATAATGGGATATGAAGGGAAAGGCTTGGGCATTAATGGCCAAGGCATTGTCAATCCCATCCAAGTGGAGAAATTACTGTGTTGAGCAGGACTTGGGTATGTCAGGAAAGAAGTTGGGGAATGCGATCCACCTACAACGAATGATGAGCATCCCTCATCAGTTCTTTCCAAATCGAAAGAGAAGGTAAAAGATGTTGATTTCCTTTCGATTTCATCTTCTGATAGTATTATGTCTATTGGAGATCCCAATTACAAGGACAAATATGAGGCTCCTTACAAAGACAAGGCACGTGGGGAAAGAGCTTGGTGCTAACAACCAAGGCATGACTCAACCTTTGGAGGTTGTGCATGAGCATCGATTTGCAAGCTCGAGATACACTAAAGGAGAGTGCTCAAAGGTTTTAGAATTTTCTGAGACTTTGTCAAGGAAAGAGAATGATGGGAAAACATCCCCATCATCCCATGGCAGTTTCCATTGCAGGGAGAGAGCTAAGGCAAGCTCTCATCGCCATGCTAACATCAGAAACAACAAAGGAAGGTATAACTAATTTCGATCTTCAAATTTTCATTTTGATCATGTTGTTAATAAGGAACGAAGACAAAGGCATCGAAAAACATGCACTTTTTTTGGTTTACCTAACCATACCCTTTCCAAGTGTTGGAAAAGAATGGCAGCACTCGTGAGGCATGAAAGACCCTCTTGACGGCATGAAAAGAAACAAGTTAAGCAGATATGGAGGAAGAAAGCCTACTACAGTCATTGTGACAGAAATGGCCATCAATGAGCCACTTGTTGGAGGCTCCATCCAAAGCAGTGCCTTAAAGAAAAAGCGTCGATGCGTGAAGCAGGAAGAACAGTTGTTCGACAAGCAAAACCAGCTCAGGGAGGTGACCCATTCACATTGATAAGTGAAAAGTGGTTTTTTGACATGATGTCATTTCATGATCATTATTTTGTAAATCATTTGTTGCATTCTTAAAGTGTAAAAGTGATTATGTGTTTCCATCACTTGGTCAGTAACAATGATGTCTGGTCATGTTTTGAGTCGTATTTTGAATCGCATGTTAAAACTCTAAAAGTGATGTTATGTTTTCATCACTTGTCAAAATAATAGTGTTTGGCCTTATTTATGTAAATCATTTTTTGCAATGATGATGTGTTTTCCATCACTTTTTGAAGCAACCATGATGGGTTGGCCTTGTTGCCATAGCTGGGGTATTACGTCCATCTTGTCGTAAACTTGACCACTGAGGATGTGTTATAAACTCATGGCAAGTATGGGACATTTGGGTCTTTAGTTGGCCATGTCATTCAAAGCATGTCATTTGTGAAATCATGTACTACAGGTTGCAGAAGTAGCAAGTGTCGGTTCATCACTTAAGGCTTCGAAGAACAAAGGTGAAGGAGATGGAAGTGAGACCTTTTCAGGACTCTTATGATGCAGACAGGGTACCGAGAAAGATGCAGATTATTTTTCATGCTTTTAGAGGACCAAAAGCTCCTCAGTGGGGAGTATTGATCTAGGTGGCTCCAGAGAGACACACAGGACAAAGATGGCTCAAAAATCAAAGTGTTTGGATTATGCTCGAACTATGACTAGATCGAAGACCTCGTCGTCCTGATTGTGGAGGTGTGAACAGCTCGTCAAACTGAGCACATATGCGAAAGACAGAGCTCTTCAAAGTTTGACATGAAAGGGGAAAAGTGGGGCCCACAACATGCCACATGGCATCCCAGTAAATAGAGGGGGACCCACATGGCAGCCCATCAGCCATTGGCACTTGGCATTCTCTCGTTTGTCTCCTAAAAGCTGGCATAAGAGACAAAATCATTTTTATATCGGTATTAAATAACCATATAACTAGAAATTGTTCTAATATATAGTTATTAAAATGAGTATATAAAAACAATCAAACATGATTTCGGGATCGGCGGCAACAACCCCCGCCAAACCCTTTAAAATGGCCTTAATACAAATCGCATGGCATATATATATTTTAAGGTCGACGGCCATAACCCCCGCCTGCCTTATTGCAATCGCACTTCTATATGGGATCGGGATCAACAGCAATAACCTCCATTGAACCCTCCACAACTACCGCAACACACACACACACACACACACACACACATTTATATCACATATTTGCCACACATATCGCCGCACTGATCGCCGATTTGTAACATCGCCAATGAGTATGTCAGTGTAAGCCCCAATAAGGGCGCCGATACCTCCATCGTGTCGACCACCAATAAGAGCGATCGCCGATATGGATATCGGTGAAGTCCCGGAAATCAGGTCGATATATGTGTGAGCGCCTCTTGCAACTGTCGACTGTCGATTGTGATTAATCCACCGAGATTGTGGGAAAAGCACCAATATGTATACATATAGTAACACTGATAAGGTGTTAAGTGCGGGGTTTAAGGGGCGGGCCACCCAAAGTGGACCCAACCCCTATTTCAACACATTTATGGTTTAAAAGGATATATATATGGAAGAGGCAGGATTTGATCCCTCGACCTCTTCTTAACCATAAGCCGATATTAACCATTAGGCCAACGACCTATTTGTTGAAGAATTTGCCAATGAATTCTACTTAAACAGTCATTTTTACCTCTGCACGTAGTTAGAGGAGGAGAGACTGTAGGCACGAATTTCGAGGCAAAATAATTAATATTATAATGTAGGAACCATGAATTTTACAAGAGGGCAAAATTTTCACTTTGCCAGAATTTGAAATTTTTTATATGGTTTTTACACCTCTTATCACCACGAACACAATGGTGTTGTTCGTTTCTTCATCAGAGATCTGAATTTTCCAGTCAGTTCCAGAATGCATGTAAAACCATGATTTCAGCGAAAGCATGGAGCGGAACCATGAGTCACAAAATTTTCCCAAGGAGGTAAAATTTTGACATTTCATAATATAGTCAAGTTTATACTTATTTTTAATGGTTTTCCATAGGGATTGCAATGGCAAGATCAGATTCACCATCTGAGTTGCAGATTTCCTGCCGATCCATGGAACAAAATCTTTGAGGAACCCTGGGGAAATCTAGGAGATTTTTTGAGCCTAGAATTCTCAACTTCTCAGAATTCGGATTTTGGATAGTCGATTCAGCACTACTCGACACCACAAATCTGATGGTGTCTTTAGATTTCTTATTCACTCATTTCTTATTCTAGTCACTTTTCCAAGTGCTAGTGCAGATGTGCACATTCATGTGTGAGCAACCATCTTCATGAGATCGATGCCTTGAGAGCAATGGTCCAAGTAGCTTCAGCAGTGAGAAATCCACTTCTTCAGATGGCCCTTGGTTGTGAGGTATATGATGTTCTCATGTACTTCTTCTTTCTGCATTATGTTGTATAGATCCATGATTGATGTTGAGGTAGGATCTTGTTTATTACACGTTGTCGTGATTCCTTGCTTCATGTTATGCAGAATCTATTATGTGATGTACTTGTTGTCATAACTCATCATGTTATGCTTTGAGATCCCTTGTGGTATGTTGCTGGGATACTCTTGTTGTCGTCATGCATGTGTTTTTCTTTGACATCCCTTTTGTGCCATGTTGACGCGACGTGCACCATGCATGTTTTCGTGTCATACTGATAGGAGCCTTTTGATTGAGAGTTCTAGTTGTGGAACATCTCTTAGAGCCACTCCTGCTTGAGGGCATTCTTCCTTGTATGATTGAGACATCATCTCTTGTGTACAACACCATTATTGACAGCACTTAATGCAACGACCTACACCATCTTGACACCAGGTCCCGGAGACATAGTCCCTATTGGACGAACTCCGTTATCAATGCTTATGTTTTCATGTGTTGATGATTGCTACGTTCCTCTTCTTTTCTGCATACATATGTATTCGTTAATGTTATTTTAAAATGCAATTTTAATACTTCATGAAAGTAAAGGGTCTTGGAAGGGTCCTTTTTCACACCCGAACCTGGATCACCAAATGCCTAGCTTCTATCCCCTTTAATAGGTTTGAGGGACTCTCTAGAAACCTTATTTTATTATTTTCCATCAAAAAACAAACACTGTGGGTGGATTCCATGGGAAAATACCATGGTAAGTACCGTGGGTAAATTCTGTCCATTTTCACCACATCAAGAAAAGGCAATATTACAAATCCTCCTGCCCAAAGATTGCTTGCCCTCAAACAATCCATTTCTATCCACAACAAAATCATATGTATGATGATACCTGAATTGCATACAAACCACACAAACCAGTGTGTCTTTTCATGTCTCCATGATAAATGATCCTGAATGGATCCTTTCATACCTAGATCCCAAATAATCCTCCGACCAATCCTGCCCTGAATAGATTCACCTAGATCCCAATGCTATCTAAGTCCTGGGAACTGTGGGTTATGATACCATTCCATCCACCCGTCACGGCCCATACTTAAGGGTCCAAACTGCAATATGCCCTTGGCTAAGGGTATCCTCCTATGAATCATCTCGTAATTATAGTTCCAACTCATAATCTCTCGCTCGTCCATCCCATGGGAGGGATCTAATGTACAAATGACTGCACATGGAATAAGTCTACTATGTTGATGTTGTTTGATGCTCAACTCACGCTACTCCACTTGGTCACCTAACATGATCCATTTGGATAACTCTGCCCTACTCTCCCCAATATATAAAGGCGGATTGGTAGTGTTGCAAGCCTTATCTATGTACCTGTTGACAATGCCGGACCCACCAACATGACATGGGATCTGCCCAGAGAGAAGTCCCAATTAGACTTTAGACCATTTGCTGTAGGAGTCCTAGTAATGGGTTGTATGGTAATGCCTTGACCACGATTGTGCACAGAGGCAAGTAAGATGTCCTTGTTGGTAGCAAGGGTGTGATAGATGTAGTAAGTCAAAGAAGGTGCATGAGAGGTTCTAACACATAGAGGGTGAGGTAAATTCGCCCCTTGGAAACCTGTAATAGTACGCAGCTTGGAAGGGAAAACACGAGCGAAGATGCATCACAACATGGAAGGAAAGTTAGCAAGAAATACAAAGTGATGATTAAGCCAATCAACACATTTCAATAAGATTCATACATGCTTATACATAATAGTCCATACATGCATGCGTAAGAAAACAGATACATATATCATTTAGATTAAACAAGATAGTTGGAATATAATATGACATATGCATGAAACGTGTTGGCTCTGTTATATTAAAAGTGTAAGTTCCAGTCATACAATAAATCCATGTCCAACCACTAATTCCAATAGTAGAATGTTATAGCCACAACCACCTGCTCCTCTAAAGAGATATACTAGCTCTGCAAAGTGGAGAAGCCAAGGCGCATTACAATACTCTCCAAGGTCTCTTTAAGATAGTCTTATTGGAAGCTTGGCCAACCAAAAGCCTTTACAATGAGTTATGAGGGACTATTTATAGAAAATGGTGGAATGGTCCTTGACATTCCCCTTTGTGATAGTTTATCTACCCTCATGACTCTTCATCTACTCTATGACTGTTACATCCAACTATCAACACTTGAACATACACTTGACAAGATGTTACATTACAATGCACATGTACCCATGTGAGACAAAATGGCTTGAGCAAGCCATGCAAGTCATCACTTTGACTCGAATAACTATTGGAAGACCAACTCTTCGACATCCTCATGGTGGTCAGCGGTAGCAAACTGATGCCAAGATCTGTACTCTTCAATGGTGTCCGTGTACTCTAAGGTGACATCTTTTTGGAACCTGACTCTTACCTCCATAGCATCCAGGTACACTGCTCAGGCTCCTCTATCCAACTCATCTAATAGCATTCGCATCTTTGTCTTCAGCGCAGCCAGACTAGCAACATACTTGTGCATGGTGTCTGCACTGATGGACAAGGCTAGGCTGATAGCTATGCACATCAACTCGTCAAAGGATGAGTCAAGCTCTAGTCTGACCTGTTCCCTTGTCTTTACCCTGGTAAGAGTCCCAATAGATGGGATTGCATGTGCATGCACAAAAACATCTATAATCTTGAATACACATGCATGGGAAGTCCATAGACTAATGATGAGCTGCGGGAGTTCTTCATAGTTTTGGATCTAACTCTAGATGCATGCCTTTAGTTCGATCGCTCTGGGCTTCATCATCTTAGACAAGCCAAGAGGGGCTCCCTTGTATCTCATCATCCATGTCTACATGTAATCAACAACAACATGCATATTTGACAAGATACATGCTCTTCTAGCACATTGCTGCAACCATCCGTTGAAATGGACGACTTCCTTATGCACGTTACCAAACTTGGAATATAATGCCCGCATGACTGTGTCAAGGGACAATACTTCATCCAGTATTTCCTTCTTCAATTCTGCTCAAGAAGATGTTGTAAGAAATTCTCCTCCCTGCTTGGTTGTCTATAGCTCCTTTGCCATCCGCTCGTTCTCGGCTATCACAACGCAGACACTTGAGCTAGTGGCTTTGGCATATGATATGGTAGCATCGGCCAATGCTATTAGATGTTTGTGCACGTCAAACACGATCACTCGTTCCTCGAACTGTGTAGGAGATGTGTGATCATCTGGAGTTGACACTATGTGAGATTGCACAACTTTGAGTTGAGACTCGTCAATGAGATGTTGTGCATCTCTCCTTTCGGGTGATCTCTAAGGATCTCAGTGTCTCCTTGGTCACTTGGGACTTGCTTGTTTTTTGGATGCAGTGAAGCTGGTGGGCAACCTCTTGGTGGTGAGGCATGAGGTCAATATCTTGCTCTAAATCCTGGTGGTCCATATCTATACCATTTGTTCAAGTGCTCACTCTATCCCTTGAGCAAAGTCCTGCTTTTGCAATGGTTCACCCTGTCTGCCTAATTCCAGCTATTCTAATGAGTCCACTACCTGTATGGGCACAATATCATATGTTTGTACACATTGCACCCTCTGTTGTACCTGCCCCTGCAGCACTTCCTTCTTCTGTCTACAGAGTTCCTATTCCTTCCAGAGTTGCTCTTTCAACTCATGCAACTCCCTTTTTCTCCTCTATTCTCCATTTCTCTCTCTGCCTTTGCGCATTTAGCTTGTCGTGTTGTTGCCGCTTTGCCACTATAGCCATAGCTGTTTTCTCCACAAGTGGATATTCTCGTAAATTTCATCTTTTCTCTTCCTCCATGCGATTGAAAATATTCCTCTTGCCCTTGTCGCGCACTGGTATGTTCACCTCTGCTACTAGTGTTGCTTCTGGTGCTCTCCGAGATGCTTCTTCACACTGATTTGCTATCCATTCCACAACATGGCCAACCAGTTCATTGAGTATGGAGGAGTTGTAAGAATATCTCCATGGGTCCTCCTCTGCCCAATGACATGCCCCATGGATCCAGTTGAACTGTACTCTCATGCAATGATCTTTCACAAGACAATGCGGGCCATACAGATTGTAACTTCGGAGGTTGAATGGATACTTCTTCATCTTCTCTGCTTTGACATCCGCATGCTTGAAACTTCGTATCTCATATAATCCGATCTGTAATGGAAGAGCGGGCCAAGGTGCCTTCTTCTTTTGGTGCAACTTAGTTGTCAATCCTGCTGAGATGTGATATGATATTTCCTACATGATAAGTTTGTCTAAGGAAAACTTCAATAGAACATGAAGAGGCTTCTTCGCACTATACATTTGTATGAAGGTGTCAGACGGTGAGGCATACCAATCATCTATGTTGATCAATGCCTCCATTACTTCCTTCGGCATGAAGTGTGGATCCTATTTGAATATCATCTTGTAAACCAGGGGTGACAAAATAATCGGACAACTGTGTGATAACTCCTCTGAAGTTGCATTTAGACAACATATTACAATAAGTGTTCACAACAATTTCCAGTGTCCATGCCCACTTCAATCCTGGGAACTCCTGTTGTGCACAGGTTGCATCCAACATGTAGGTGGACATGTATATCTCTGCTTGCATACCTTTAGGTAGCTATCGAGCCCTTGTTACCTGTTGCTTCAGTTGGTGAGCCAACATGTCAAACCAGTTGCATGCTTTGCCTTCTTTGGCCAGTTGGTCCAACACGATCACCCAAGTTTGTGGGAAGGTTTCCGTGCTTTCTTAGCCATACAGTCGACATGCAAAGATGACCAAGTATTGATACACCTTCTACAGTATCTTCGTCTTGTAGAACTAGTTGGGTGTCATCCTGAATCTAGCCAGCTCCTTCACCTAGTTCTTCAAAATGTCTTTGGAGTTGGCATTACCGCTGGGTATGCTAAAGGGAGTCTCCATGATGATCATGGGCTCCAGCATCTAATACATCTAATCATAATCTCATGCCATGAAGGTATCAATCTCCATCCCGCTAACACTGCTCAATGTCATCGTCTCAGGATTAGTGTGTGAGACGATCCAATGTATCATGTCCGCGGATGGGAGCACGAGATACCTACATGCAATCCGTACAAGACGGACTTGTGGATGTTCACATAGAATTGGTGGTCTTCGAGGTCTTCTCCAAATGTGTCTGCAAATGCATCATTGACCTCTTTCCATTTCAACTTGATGTCCTTGTATACAATCATCTTGTTATCTTCATAAATCGGTAGACTTGTGAACACTCGCTCAATTGTTGCTCCAGTTACACTTCCATTAGTGTCGTTTGATCCTGCTCTCTTGGAGCCCATTGATCCCAAACTACTAAGAGGTGGATGAACACCTGCTAGATCTGGAGACAAAGCAACATGCATGGAAAGAAATATGTTTGTGAAAACCAAAGCAAACTTGCAGAGTGACATGGAACATAACTGGGAATTGACTAGAAAAGTTGCACAATTTCTTTTGGGAGGCTAGCTGACTGGTTGCCAGAATTGCGAAAAAGGCAGTCTAGGTTGTTTGGGGAGGATGTTTGGATGTTGGATTTTCGTAATGCGCAATCCAAGCTAGCTTGTTGGCTGCTAGAATTGTGCAATGCACAATTTCAGCTGGAAGTGGTTATAGACCTAGTGACTATATTGCGCAATTTTCTGGGCCAATAGTCACTGTCACTCAGAATTACAGAATGCAAGACTGGAGGATAGTTACTGGGCATAAATGCACATTTCCTGAGGGGAAGATAGAACCTTCCTTCTCAGGATTGCACAATGTTGTCTTGGTGAGGTAGGGTCCGGGCGAAGGCTACCCAGACCCGCCAATGGGAAATTGAGAGAAAATGTGATTGTTAATGCATGGTGATACTGAGTGTAAGCATGAGTAAATGATTGTGCATGCAACATAGTGAATGAAAGATTCAAAAAAAGAAACAAAATGCATGTGGGTGAAGGAGTCATTGAATCAGCAACCATTCATGTAAAATAGTTTCATGCATGCGACAATAATGAGATGCTAACGAAAACTGAAACGGTGCTAGTACAAGATAGTATGCCTGTAAACGACAGCAAGCATTCACATAAATCAATCAAACAACACTCACACAAACGAAAACACAAAAATCGATAGAAATGTTGTAAAAGACAAGTTAAGACCACTTACCTGTGAATAGCTGATTTGGATGTGTCGAAGAGTATTGGATGTGTTGTGGGATGTCAAATCTACAAGATCGATGTGAATGAGTGAGATCTGAAGTGTTGAATAAATAAGTTTGAGGCTCATGACACGCATGCCACAAATCTAGGAAAAAGCGACATTTGGAGGAAATATTCTAAAATGATCTTTGCATGTAACCTCCAACTGCTAAAAATAGCTCCCTAAAATCTAGGGATGCTTTTTTGCATGTTGCTTTTTATATTCTGGGAAAATACAACCTATGCATGCAAGTCAAGTTTTCTTAGTCCCGGGTGGAACCGGTCAACTCAACAACACATGCAAAATTCTACTCAGCTGGGAGGAAAAAATGTGCATTTTTAGCTGGGAGCTAGGTTGGCTTCCCAGAGTATTTGCACAAATTCTGGGCAAAGCAACTAACTGTTGCCTAGGATTGCACAATTCCTAGGCTAAGCAACCCTGCTGGGAGGAATTGCGCAGTTTTCTCAGTGAGGCTTGACTAGCAGATTTGCGCAATTCTGGAGCCCAGCAGGCTGCTAGACAGAGTTGAAAAATTTATGGAGGAAGGTTGGTTGCCCTCCAGAATTATGCAATTTCTTGAGGGACTTGCTTAGCCTGCAGCTGGACCAAGTTCGAAGAATCAACCTGTGAGGGGGTGCAACAAGCTCTCATGGACAGGTTGTCATTCTACAAGAAAACCACTGAAGCTTGTGTACTTGAGGAAGAAAGACATGCTGCTATGAAAGGTTGGTAGTGAGGTTCAAAAATGAAGTTAAGGAAAAATTTTGGAGGGTGGTTGTAGCCACTACAACACTTGGCAACACAATGGTATAACTCAAGCTCTCTAACTGGACATTTTTCATGAAAAGCAAGTCTAACATCTCCGGAAGTATTGTTCAATTCTCAGTTCATCTTGGTTTCCACACTAGCTTGATTGTAAGATGTAGCATCTACCAAGCTCTTGGTTGATTGACACACATTCCAAGCCAAGCCAACATAGTTGTTTTGATTGGGGTTGAGGGTGTTATCACTCAGGTTGTTCCCTTTGACTCCCAAGGGAATACAGCCGAGGTAACCACAAACCAATCTTTGGACTGCAGGTCCTAGCCTACCAACAATCAAAGAGGGCTCTCTCTTTAGGATTTTAACTTTGTTTAAGGGGTGATTTTAGGCTAGATATGAGGCACATGGGTTTTGATTTGTTTTTTGATTGATGGGGTGGTTGATCTTATTCAATCTGAGTTGATATGCAAAGAGTAAGAAGTTCAAACCATTGGGCATGGAGTCATGACTGAACTGAGGTGTGTTTTTTCTCCAGTAGAAAAGGGGAATATGGAGAAGGATAGCCACACAAGGCACAATGATTTTATGCTGGAACAAGAGTGAAATGGAAGTTAGGGAATGAGAGGCAATTAAGAATCTCTCATCCAACCAAAGAGGGAAAGTGGATGAGTGATATCTGGGAGCAATGAAGAATTCCCAGACAGCATTCATATGTGAAATGAACAGTTTAAATAGGCACAATTAAGAATGCATATTCATCACTGTTTCAGAGGAAAACATGGAAAGTTGCAAGAATTGAGCACAGAGGGCATGAAAACCAATTCTGGTCTATTCTTTTTTTCCTCCAACTTAGAGATATATATTTGACACAACTATGCATAAACTGATAAACAAAGGGAGTGACAACTTATTGAACCATGAGCAAGCACAAGAATTCCATACCAATTTCTTCAGCCATTGAGAACACAAACAAACAGTTCAGATGCAAGTATTCCAGCAATCTTTGATTACAGAAGTTCTTCAATATTTATAGTGCAGCTCTCAGAATGAGAGATCAACCAAACAACCCACCAACCCTTATTACATTGTTTAGGGTTGTATTTATAGGCAAAATATCTACAACGAAGATCTGCTAGAAGACATTTTTTTCAGGAAATAAATGCAGTTAACCTAACTTGTCTTATAAGTAATGAAAATATCTATCTAAGGCTGCGCTGGGGGCAGCTGTTTCAAAATGTGGCTATCTGTCATCCTCTGGCAGCTCTGCTTGTCCAATCTGTAATTGCTGCGCCTTTCACTTCTCACCTGCACCTCTTAGTTGGTTCTGCTACTCTTAGGTGACTGTGATTCCCATTTAATTTGTTATGATTCAGTTTTAACGGCTTGTGACCCTGTCCTGGTAATGCATTGATTCGGTTTGGATGGTCTTTAATGCTTTTCCGGCTCTGATATGGTTGATCTGATACTCTCTGCCACTTCAATGATACTCTCTGCCGCTTCACTGATACTCTCTGATTGAATCGGGACTTCTTCCTCTCTCTGATGTGGTAAATGACTGTTAAATTGCCCATTTTCGGCCCTTTTACGGCAAAAATAGTCACTGAGAAAAAAGATTCCCCAATTTGGCCTATTTCCCGTAGCGATGGGCGATTAGCGTTAAGCACTAATTGCGCATCGAAAACTGCCTCAGAATTTGATTCCGGGCCTCCGAAGCCTCAATTTCGCTCTTACGCGTTTTCCTTTCGGCGGATGACGTCAGCGGTACGGCGGATGACGTCAGCGGTACAGTGGTTGACGTCAGCATGATGTCAGTAGTGGGACCCAGTACAGATGATGACATCAGCAGGGTGACGTGGTAGGGTGACGTGGCAGGGTGACGCAGCAGGGCGCAGCATAGTGGCTGGTGAGGTGGCGGCATCGTCAAGCAGCGAAGTGGCATCAGGGGAGGGTGGTAAGCGGTTTGTGTCGGACCACTTTTGGTACGGGGGCGGTATCTGTCAGGGGCAGCCCGACGCAATGAAGAGCCACCAAGTGTCCTGGGGTACGACGGTGAAACCGTCGACCATCGAGCACTACTGTGCCATCATATAAGGGCGCCCGATATGCATGAGGGCCGTCGAATCTTGGAGAGACGATCTGACGGCGGACGGGAGGGGAAGATGAGAGGGGTTTAATCAAAATGCGCACACAATAAATGTTTGATTATTCACGGCGGTGGTGGGTTTTAGACTTTAGGTTTTGAGGGTTTAAATGCACGCTCAGGGTGGGGTGTGGTTTGGTTATTTATTTAACCAAAGGTTAAACAAATCCCAGGGGAAATGAACGCAGAAGGGCTAATACTAAGGCCCCAAATGGACCTAGTATTTCCTGGACTATTGTTATTAGGCTATAGTTGCCATAGGGTGGGATATTTAATATTTCTTTTTTGGGTTTTTTATATAGTTTTCACATAGTAGGGGATAGAGGAATGAATTGGGGAGCTAAATAATAGAGTTAGGAGTTAGCATGACTTGGTGGAGTGAAAATGTAGGGGGAATGGTGAATTTGTGCAGAGATTATTTTTACACAAGAAATGTGGCTTCCTTTTACTAAGCCAATCTTAGATGTCAACTTGGCTTTTAAGCAAAAATGGAATGAAGAAGGGACTCTCGGGCAGATCCCAAGGTCCTTGAGGGGATGTTAGTAAATGAGTTTGAGGAAATAAGAAGAGAAGGGAGTTAGAGATGCCTTGCCTGATCTGATCAACATGAGAAAGTGCCACCAAATTGTGATCTGGATAGATATGACACTTGAAAATATGAAATGGATCACGTAGCTTGATTTCTGCAACCATAGAACTACTTACCCAGCCTACTTTACCTAGCATTTTTTCTTCTTTTGGTTTGGCTGCACTTGAACTAGCAAACCCAACTTTTCAACCTTTTTCTTTTATTTACTGTCTGCCTACCTATATCTACAGTTATGCCATCCAGGGGCTCAGATTAAGCTGTTGAGCACCCTTGCTTCTCTACCTATCTAAGAATCTGCCCAGATTAAGCTCTTTGGACAGATAATGATTCTCTATATTCTATAACAGGAAATTGAAACCTAGGGAGACCAAAATTAAGCTGTTTGGATCTCCCTTAAACTGAAGATTATTCAAAAATGGAATAACTCCTCAAAATTTGGAATAAAGCAAAGGCATTTAGGCTAGCCGACTCTCATGGACACTTGTTTGGCCTGAGTATCAAATATGGAACATTGCAGCCTGCAGAGCATGACATATTTAGCATGTAAAATGTCAATCATGAAAAATGAACACCTACTATGAGCAGGAGGCTAGCAGTGGCTCCACTTGGGGATGGCCTTTCCTTGTGAAAGGCCAAGAATAGTAGGTCAGAATGCCTTGATCTTCCTTTGTTGCTGTGTTCCGAAAACTTTCCTTGCTGGTTGCTTTATTTATGAACATGACAGTAGACCTTGAAGAGCTTATGGCCTTCACTTCGGGCTTCAACTGCAGCAAGCTTGCTGTCTAAACAAAAATTGAAATCCTACCTACCCACCCTAACCAGCACTTACTTTGCTGTTAGGTGAAAAGAAATAACCAGTGCATCCATTCAAGCATTATAAACATGAACAAGCTTTGCTGCTTGTGCTTGCTGGCAGAAAAAACTGAGATCTTGAAATCTGATATGGCTTTTCTAACCTTTGAGAAGATCAGGAAACTGCTGATCTTCTTTGCTAAATCAAGAAACTGTACAAAAGGGTCCTGCAGCATATATACCTTATTGCCGAACTGAATTGAAGAACTGTACAAAGGTTTGGGATCACTATCATGCCTTGTAATAGGGATATCATCCACACTGTGATACTGAGGCACACAGCCTGCTAGTGGAGAAGAGGACCTCTCTACTTCATCATACCCCCTGTCAGCACATGCATCATATACCACCTGAACTAATATTTGCAATTTATTACAAGCAAGCTCATATGGCCTTTGTCTGATCTGCACAGGCTGCTCCCTTTCTTCTTTGAAAACCTCAGATGGCTGAACATAAAGGGGCAGGGGATCCAGTTGGATGACTTGATCATATGCTGCTGCTTCTAAGTCTTCTTCCATTTGATACTTGATGGCTCTGCGGGGATGCAAAGCTAGAGGAAATATATTTTGAACATTGGTTTGAGCTTCCTCCAGATGATCCATATCAACACTTGCTGATATTTGCTTATTAATTGTATGATAGTTTTCCTTAATAAACTAAAAAGATTCAAAACAAAATGGTAAAGTCCCTTCATTGAAATCAAAATTTTCTGTGCTTTCCTCCTTTACTTCATAGCTGAGATAAGCTGGTTGCTCATTGATTTTGAGCTGCTGACCCTGAATTTTGCTTTCTACCAAAGCAGGTTCTGATTCCTCTGTAAGGCTGATTTGGTCATTAGGCTCATCATCATCATCATAGTCATCATATCTTGGCAGGCAATTGAAAGAAGAGAATATGTTATGTTCATATAGTATATCAGGAGATTGCTCCATCATGTATGGCTGTACGAATATGTCATCTGTTTTGTGGTAGGTTTGTTCATGGATGTCATTACTTTCCTGTTGCAAAACAGATGTGTTCAGATGTTTTAAACATTCCACTTTCATTGTGATCATTTCCTCTGACCTTTATAACCAACCATGAAGTCTTTCTTCTTGTTCTGCTTTGCAGTTTTCCTCCCTGATTCTCAGATTTGCCTCTATGTCTACTGCCATGTCCTGCATTTGTTCCATAGTAGGGGGACTCCTTTCTCTCAAACGGAATTCTATTTCTGGGTCAAAAGCTCTTGGATAATGTACTAGAGCTAGATCAGGGGGAGGTCTAATATTTAAAGGTAGAGCATGATAAACTTGATTGAATTGATCATGAAATTGTTGAATAGATTCACTTGGATTTCTTTTTAACTGATTATATTCTTCGATGAGCAAGAGGAAGTTAAGTTTGATCGTCCATCTATCAAGGAAGAGCTTGGAAAACTACTGAAGATTCAAGATGCTAGCCTCAGGCAAGGCTTTAAACCAAGTCCTAACTTCGCTTTGCAAAGAAAGGGCAAACAGCCTGATACTAACATCCTCCTCCTCTACTTCAAATATATTAAGATAATCTTCAAAGGCTTGGATATGCTTTTGGGCAGTAATACCATTCTCTCCATCAAATCTTGGGAGATAATCAGGATGATCTTTGGGCAGAGGATTAAGAACAGGAGGCAACACAAGAGGCTTATACCTGTCAGGAACTTTACGGGGCATGGGAGTATGTACAGGAATTGGCTGACTGGGCTCAATATGAACAAGGATAGCATGATTGGCTTTGATATTTGTTTCCTCCTTGGCTATATGATGATTCTCAGCAGCTTTTAAAGGTTGTTGTTGTAATGTGCAAGGAGGCCTTTCAACAATATTTTCAAAGAGCAAGTCATGAAAATCTAATTTAAAATCGTTTTTAAAATACAATATACATAGAAAAATTTTGTGGAAGAGAAAGAACATG
>APFE030714565.1:8287-19155 GCA_000404065.3 Pinus taeda
CCCTGCCCCCCCCCCCCCGGAGCTCCAAGAGCTCCATACATCATACAGGACCCTCATCAGAGGGTTTTTGAACAACACCAAGTCGTTCTCGGAAAGTCAAAAATTTGACCTTTCCTAGGGGCTTGGTCAGAATGTCAGCGACCTGTTCATCTGTACCGATATGTTGGAGCCTTATAGCTCCCCCCTGCACCATATCTCGAATATAGTGGTACCTAATATCGATATGCTTGGAGCGATCATGAAATACAGGATTCTCTGATAAACGAATCCCACTCTGGTTATCACACAGGATCACAGTGGTATCCAATGTAAATCCAAACAGCTCACTGAAGAGCTTTCGTAACTAGACTGCCTCACAGGTGGCCATGCTAGCAAGCAATATACTCTGCCTCGGCGGTGCTCAAAGCCACCGACTTCTGCTTCCTGCTCATCCAGGATATCAAAGCAGATCCCAAGGAGAAACAGCGCCCAGAAGTGCTCTTTCGGTCCACCACACTTCCTGCCCAGTCAACATCAGTATACCCAAGTAGTCTCACATCTCCGACTGTGTATCTTAACCCATAAGTAATTGTGCCACAAAATATCTTAACAGATTATTGGCACCAATCCAATGTATGTGATGAGGTTCAACCATATGTTGACTTAATGTGTTGACTGCAAAGCATATATCTGGATGGGAGTTCATTAAGAACATTAATGCTCCGACGAGTTGCCGATACTCGGTAGCATTTCATAAAACAGGTCCAGCAACACTACCGCTTAACTTCTTGAAGTCAAGCTCCATCAGGGTAGTTACAGGCTTGCAGTCTACCATACCGAATCTTTCCATTATCTTCACCACATATTTTCCTTGAGATAGGAAAATTTCCTTGGCTTCTGCCAAACTTCAAGTCCTAGGTCCTTCATTTCAAATTCAGAAGCCAACTCCCTCTTACATTTGTGAATGAAAGGGTCTGCACCTGTTAGGAAGAGGTCATCCACATACAGCACCAGTATGAGAGGTTTGTCATCTTCAACCTTAAAGTAGAAGTTAGGGTCGGCCTCACTCCTAGTGAATCCCAGCTTCATCAAGTAGCTATCGATCCTCTCATATCATGCTCGGGGTGCTTGCTTCAGCCCATAGAGAGCCTTCTTCAACCTGCATACATGAGATTTTCGATCATAAATCTCAAATCCTTCGGGTTGCTCCACATAGACCTCTTCTTTGATCAAACCATGCAAGAACGAGGTCTTGACATCCATCTGATGTAGGTTCCATCCTTGTGAAGCCGCAAGGGCTATGATCGAGCGGATGGTGGTATATCTGGCAATAGGTGCAAATATCTCGTCATAATCTTTTTCTTTCGATTACCTGGTGTCAGCTTCTTGAGAGCTCCTCACTGTAGGAAGATTGTTCATCTTGTTGAGAGCCATATCTTCGTCAAAGGTGACATCATGACTAATCACGACTTCCCTTTGATCGGCTACATAGATTCTATAGCCCTTAGTATTTTCACCATAGCCCACGAAGATTCCTTTCTTTCCAGATGCACCCAATTTATTCCTTTTCTCTTTCGGCACATGAAAATTTACAGGGCTTCCAAAAATTCTAAAATGAGATATGTCAAGTTTCTTACCGATGAACCTTTCTTCAGGAATCTTGGAACCCAATGCTTGATGAAGGCATCGGTTTTGTACATATACGATGGTGTTTGCAGCTTCGGCTCAAAGAAACTTTGGAAGTCTTTGATCATGGAGCATGGCACGGACAACTTCCACAATCGTACGGTTCTTCCTTTCAGCCACACCATTCTGTTCAGGAGTATATGGTGTAGTAGTCTCCCTCTTAATGCCAGCCTCTTTACAAAATTCATGAAACTCGTTAGATTCATATTCAGTTCCATTATCAGTCCTTAAGATCTTGATCTTCTTTCCAGTTTGATTCTCGATCAAGGCTTGAGATGTGTCACAAGACATGACACCTAGCAGACTTCCTCCGACCTGATATAATGAATCAACTCGAAACCCAAGAGTGAAGGCATCTTTAACATTATATTTCCATATACGTACCTTGCCATCACTGAAGGTCACCTTGTAGCCTCTGTCTTCCATTGCCGAGATGGACACCAGGTTCTTTTTGAGGTCAGTTACATATAATACATCCTGTAAGTGGATCGTATTACCTTGATTCAATTTAAGCGAGACATTGCCTACACCTTTCACGGGATATTTCATATTATCTCCAAGGACAATGTCCAGGTTAGTTTCTTTCTCTATCAGATTATGGAGAACTTCTTTGTAACAAGTGAAGTGCCTTGAGGCACCACTATCAATGAACCAAATTCCACAGTCCGAAGGAGCAAAGATAGATAGAGTAGCTGGTAGATAATATTCATCCTGCGTATTTTCAACAATGTTGGATTCATACCTGGAATTTCTAGCCTTCTTGAATGGTTGTCCTCTTCCTTGATTTCTAGCACTCCTTTTACCTTTGCTATTAGATTTGCAATTCCTTCAATTGCCATGAGACAGATTTTGATCATCGTCCCCGTGTGAGTCCCTTCTATCAAGGCACTCCCTTGCATAGTGACCTGCTTTATCGCAAATGTAACATTGTCCTTTACTTCCACCCTTAGGTCCAGCCTTTCTTTTTGATCTAGTCCCGGAATTATTTATTTTCTTAGCATGAAAAGAAAAGGCAGCAGGAGGACCTTTAGGCATGGGCATTTCTTGCTCTTCTACCCTTCTTTATTCTTGAATGCATCTAGCCATTAATTCCTCAAAACCAGAAATTACATTATTGTTCAAAAGAGTAGTCCTGAACGCGTACCATTCGGATGGTAATCCTCCAAGAGTCGTGAGTGCCATTTCCCTATCAGTAATAGTCTCCCCAATAGATAGGAGATTGTTCCTGATCTCGGTGATTCTTAAGAAGTATGCTTACATACTCTCATCTTTGCCCTTCTTAATTTCCTTCAGGTTATTTCTAAGAAACAAGACTTGATTTGCATCATTAACTTTAATTAACTCACCAGTCTATTGTAGATTTCCTTGGAGGTGTTCAAGTCGGAGATGTAGGCCACCAAGTGCTTGTTGATAGAGTCCCAAGTGATCTTCTTTGTTTTGACTTTGTCGGTTTTCCATTTGTTCCTGGCAGCAGCGAGTGCATTTGATGGAGGCTCAATAATATTGCCTCTCACATGGTCCAACACTCCTTGATCTTCTAAGGTTAGATCGAGAGACATCTTCCATCTGTGATAGTCAGCTTTTTCACGGAGCTTGTCTTCGATAGGAAAGAGTGTTGAAGACCCCATAGTTTTTTTTTTTTTTTTTTTTTTTTGGATAGCCTTGCCAATCTTCTCTTCGGTGATTGCTCTTGCTCTTGCTCGGGCTTTGTCTTCACCTCAGTTCTGATACCATGTTAGGTTATGGTATGTTCTATGCTTAGAGCAGTTTACTTCTTTTTCTTATTTAGCAATCACATGTACATTAAGTAAAGTGCAGATAGAACATTAAACGATCGACAAAAAACAAGCCAAGACAAGAGACACAAGATGTGGCGGCTAGCCAGGGACAAACCCCAATATGGGGAAACCCTTTGAACAAATCTTCTTTTATTTTCAATAATTCAGCAAAGAGAAATAGTACAAAAATCTAATTTATATCAGCAACAGCAAACCCCAGATCAGCCCTAAACTAGGGCAGCAAACCCTAAATCGAACTTGTCAAGTCTCCACCGGTGAGTCATTCACCGTGCACCAGTCCAAGACTTCTCCGTGCACCAGTCCAAGATTCGCTGCGCACCAGTCCAAGATTTCACCGCGCACCAGTGCAAGATTTCGCCACATACCAGTGCAAGATTTTGCCGCGCACCAGAGAAAGAGAGAGGTGATGATCAGTGTGTGTCAAAATGAGGAAAAGACCTCCTGTATTTATACACAACTGTTGATTATTGAATAGATACGACTGTTGGGCTTCTGGGCCTACATAAGTCGCTGGTCGGCTTGATAATTATTCCATAATCAAAATAAATTGATATCTCCATAAATACTTATCGGAATCGGATGATCTTTAGATCAATCCTACACCTCTCAATGAGAGGAATCTAATAAAAATATTATCAGCCATGAATAAGATGACCCACAGAGTTTGGCCCTAGTTGCCAACTTTAACATGTAGCCTTTACCAGAATGTTGACGAATTTGTTACAACATTTTAGGGTTTTAACTATAATTGGTAAGGAATTTTAACCATGTCAAAAGTTTTAGTCTTTTTAACTCTTTTTCCAATGCATCAAACAGCAGCTCATTTGGAGATACAGTTCCAATAAACGTATGAAAGATGTGAAAACAGTTCTATAAATCTGAACAGATTGTCATTCCATATTCCCCTGCCCTTATCAAATTCATTCCTAAAGAGGTCAAAAGTGATTTCATGGGGAGTTGCATCAGATTACTCTTAGGAATGTTTAGTACAACATTCTAGCCAAAGCTCTGGCTAGTAGTACAGTTATTGTTTTCCCGGATACTATACAAGGAGCAAACTGGATTTAAGGATAAATTTGTTACTGATAAACGTTTGGCTGCGTGGGAGGGGCTTGAAAGGTGTAAGATTTTGGTGAGAAGCCATTGTTCTTTTAAAATAGATTTTGATAAAGCGTATGCCAGATTTGAACAGAGCTTTAAAAACCAAAACTGATCTTTGAACTGGATGTTAATTTAAACTCTTATCAACCCTGATTTAAATTCACTCAGAAATTTAACAATACCCAGAAATATTTTACCAAATAAATTTTAGAACTGTTCAAAACTAAATACGCTGATAATTAAGAGCTAAATTTGCAGCGGAAATAAGTGAGAAATCAATTGTTGAATGCTGCCGTCATTGATGCCAATGTCAGTTCTTGAATGCTCTTAATATTTATATGGATTGCATTGATTGAAGCTCCAATGTTCAGGAAACCCTGGGAAACCCTAGATGCCCTGCAATTGATGAGAATTTGCATGGAAAGCACATTGTATTTGGACTTAGGATCATCGTCATCTGATTCTTCTCATCATGTTGATTCCAATGGTATTTGGTACATCTCCCAAGTCCTCACAGTTGAGGAGATATACCTCTTTAAATATTGACACCTCACTTTTGGTCAAGAAGCCCCAAAGGAGATCCCACAAGTAAATTTTTTGTGTATTCACGAAAATTAAATTAAAATATCTTGGTCAAAGTCAATAAAGTTTTTATCAAGGGAAAAATCAAAAATTGAATTAAAAGTTGGCTCTAATGGCTGTTGGGGATTTTGGCTTCAAATTAAAGTTAGCCACCATGCCAAATCGGCCTACAAGGAAAATGTTTTTGGCTCCAATTTAAAATTTTAATTTTAATTTCTTTCCCTCCAATTGTACAAGTCGGCTCAGTCTAAAGCGAGCTTTTTCAATGATCATCTAAGGCCCTGTGGAGCAACGTCATATCTGAAGGAGGTTGAAGTCTCTTTTGAAGGTTCTTGGGTGTATATTTGGTTTGGGATCTCGGTTTTTCATGAGCAGATCTGAGCAAGTTCCAGATCTGAAGCATATGGCTGAGCATGAATAGTTCCAGATCAGTTGATTGTATGCTGAGCAGTGTTCTGTTGATCGTTATGGCAGGTGTGCCATATGGCTGAGCATGATGCAGGGACAGAATATGAACTGAGGATTCAAAGCTGACATACTTGTATTGCAGGAGCTGTTTAGTAGTGTTCTTACAAGGTTTATTATTCATTGGGGCTGCTAGATATTTACAGTGATATACATGTGCTATTGAGGGCATGTAATGTGATTGCTGGTATTGTCATGTCATATATACTGTCAATTGCATAAGCCTTGCAATCCTGATACTAGATGGTAGAGTGTCATAATATCATGTATTTTGTGCAGGTGCTATGATGACAGAAAGTGATGGGTGTATGATGGAGTTGATATGGTCAGAGGCTCAGAGCTTGAGTTATATACTGCTGCTAAGTATTGAACGAGATATTATTTTTATACAGTATTGGAACAGTGTATATAACTGTGGACAGAATAGTGATAGAGCAGAAGCATTGTAGAGTTTTTTCAGATATATGCTAATTGTTGTTGCTAAGGTTTGACAGAGACATACATATGTCCTGAGCGGGGTTGTTGTGAAAAGGTTTGTATTTAGCATAATCATTGATGCAAGAGTACGATACTAAGTTGAGCTAGAGTTTGATCTTCTGAAGCGAGAAAGGTTGTATTGTTGTTGATGACCTTGTGCCTGTGTTACTGATTGACAAAATCAACAAACTGTTTTATTTTGATATTGAGTGCAGGTGGATCCAGTCTGAAAATAAATGAAACGTGGTTCACTTGCTGAATAGGGTGGTAGGGTGGTGCAAGGCAGGAGAGTGGGTCTCCTTCAGGTCGGAGCCTGAGAACACTTTAGGGCAGCAGGGTGGTGCTAGTGCAGGTTGAAGCCTATGCAGCATCTTGGAGCATCCTTCTAGTGGGAGCTGGTAAAATAGGGCATTGTAGTGTCCTTCCAATTGGAGCTGGTAAAATACGGCATTGAAGAGTCCTTCCGGTTGTAGCTGGTAAATCAGGGAATTGGAGCTTCCTTCAGGTTGGACACTATAAACGAAGGGGTTGGAGCCTTCTTCACTTGATGCTAATAATATTGGAAGTTGGAGCTTCCTATTGATGTAAATTTTGAAGACCTATATTAAGAAGCATTCGGTGGTTTTTCTCTCAAAAGAGTTTCCACGTAAAAATCTCATGTCTATTGTCTTGGATGTTGCGCATTGTTGAATGGTGTAGTTATTTTTTCATGTGATGTGATGCTTACTTATGTTTTTAATCTAATGCTAATGATAATCAATGCTCTATGAAGTTAAAATTAACTTATTGAATTGAAATATTGATTCACCCTGCTCTTAGTATTTCCAACATCAATGACAAGTACAACAAAAAAATTAACCCACAAAATCCTTCTAAAAATTTTATTAATTCAGTACATATGGGTCAGACCCACAGAGAAATATACAGGAAATTATAGCTGATAAGAAGACCTGTAACTCGGCCTCTTGCTAAGAAATTCAGCCTGAGAAAACCCCTTGCTGCCTGAGAAATTTGGTTTCTGTGAGAACTCGACCTACTTGATCAAGATCTTAGCCTGTATGGCTCTCCTTGATGTCACATGTGTGAGCCGTGGTTTTCTTGTCGCACTAGGCAAATCACTTGCCCAAGCACTCAATAATGATTGTGTGCTTAGCCTCTTCCCTTAGGCTCAATTTATACCTTCATTAAGGCCTTTAGCTTCTTCCCTTAGGCTCAATTTATAACTTCATTAAGGCCTAAATCAATGGTTGAAATTAAATCCTCAAGTTACTAAAGATAATTCACTTAAATTAAGTAACTTACTTTTCGAAATTAAATCCTCAAGTTACTAAAGATAATTCACTTAAATTAAGTAACTTACTTTTCGTAGGCCTTCTCTTCCTAAACATAAGAAAGAAGTCATAAACAGCTTGCATGTCATGCATGTTTCATGCAACCCTCACACATGCCTTGCATGTCGCTTGCAACCCTCATGCATGCCTTGCATGCCACATGCCTAGCTAAAGACAAAACAAGATCATCCTAGCTAAGAGACCAAGATAGAAGAGATTTTGCGACTATAGAATTCAACACTGCCTCCTAGCCAGGAAGGGATTCTCCACCATCCCTAGCTTTGTCCTTGTAAAACACTAAGTTCCCATTCACTAGAGGCTTGGTAAGAATATATGCAACTTACTCCCTTATGGGATGTACTACAATCTCATAGAACCTCTCTAGACCATGTTCTATAAAGTGGGACATGATCCCTATGTGCTTAGACTTATCATGAAACACCGGATTCTCTAAAAGTTTGATGCAACTTTAGTTATCACGGTGTATAACAGTCGATCCCCTCTCAACATCAAATAAACCTGTGAGCATTGTGAAAATTCCTAATCCTCAAGGAACCCCAACTGCAGCGAATTTGAATCTACTTCACCTACTTGATTTTAATATACATTCATCAAGTTATTCTCTCAATACTGAAGCAAATTACTTCTGCATCCTACACTACTTTAATATTTGATTACATGAAACAGAAAAACTGAGCACAAAACAAGATACATAAGACAGTTATTTTTGGACAAAATAGTCCCCGAAAAAACCCAATGCGGGGAAATCGGTGCAGCAGCTCTGAGGGTTTATTATTATGTAGGAGAAAATTCTGAGTACAAATCTAGGATGCCCAACTAGAAATCCTTTACAGAGAAAATATTCGACAAAAGACTGACGAAATGATCTCACCCTGTCACTGGAGAATCAGTGATTGATCCTCAGCGCTGGAGGCTTTGCGTCACCTTCTGATGGCCTCTGCATCAAACTGCGTAACCCTGGGCAGCTTCTACGTCACCCCTCCTGAGTATTACGCTGCCTCTTTGCTCTGGATCCTCTGTTGGGTAAATCGACTTTCCTACCTCCCAGACTCACACCCTGGCTCCGGCAACTGAACTTTGAATTCCCTCAGCAGAAATTCGACTTCTCCTCACTGACTGCGCTACCTCTGCATCAACACTATGTAGGCCAGCGTCAGCCCTCTTTTGGACGTCTTTTTGTCCTCTCTCTGCCTTGTACTCTCTGGAAATTCCTTCTCCTGGATTCTCACTGCCCCTCTGCTGCAAGATCTCCCCAATAAATTTTCCTCTTGAGAACTTCTCACCTCATAAAATCAATTTCCTCAATCTCTCTATGTGTCTCTAAATGAATCCCAAGCCTCCTTATACTTTTCTCGTTGAGACTTCAACAGCCGAGATTAAGTCTCTAATCAATGGCTAAGATTAAAACATGACTTGATCCGCCTTCTAGATCATTCTCACCCATATTTTGATTAATACCCATTAATATTTTAATTTTCCTAAGTTTAAACTTAGGAACCCCATTAAAAATATTAATTATTTTAATAAAATACAATCCGAGTGGAACTTCACCAAACAGTTTCTGGGTTCTGTAGAACTCATGTGCCTTAGCCTCTCCACCAATTTTCATGGCTAAAGCACATCCAATGCTACCAAAAACTAACACTCCCTTTTAGCAAGGAAAGTGCTCTAGCAACAATGTCCAACTGCATGCTGCTATGCTTCTGAAGCACCTCCTTTCCGCACTATTGCTGCCACTAACACTGTGTTGTGGTTGCTACGGTATTGCTACCCATAACACTGTCACTGCCACTGCTGCATGTGAAAATTCTATCACTGCAACAACTTATTTATTTTACATACTTATTTCCTGATAAGTTATTTATGAAAATCTTTCAGTAAACATTAAAATAAATTCTGCTGCAGATATCACATCATAATATAGAAACAACATATGCACAAGAATTAACACATCGACACGAATATTTTGGACAATCAGTCCCCGGAAAGAACACAATGTGGGAAAATCGGTGCAGCAAGGGAGGATTTTATTATTCAACAATTCTTCAATACAACTGTTGGGTTGTGTTATATTTTTTCCACGAGTAGCCCACATAGTTAACCGGGGATTAAAAGGGGGGTCACATGGGGTTTTAGGTGTACCCATAACCCCACTTTATGGGGTCCGGGGCAACGCCCCGAAAAATTTTGGTTTTGGAACCTATGTTAAGTTGGGCGGACCCACCTATGGTTTTGTGCATGATTTTCGCACATGTTTTTTGAACGCAATGGTTTTCGCTCCATGGTATTGGATGTTTCGGCATGTATAAATATGTATTGTAACATTGAAAAGAATATAATGAAAAATCAAGCTGGTAATCTCAGTTTTGGGATCCAGGGGAAAATCTCTATGTATATGTGTTTTATGTGTTATGCTCTCACATTGTTTATTTTCTGTGTTTTAAAATTCGTATGCAGGTAATTTCTATACAGAGTTAAAACCTACATTTAGTATCGGAGCAGTTTTGGCTTCAAGGGGACGCTTTTGTTGCTGAGGGGTTTCGCTCGGGCTTGTGGTAGACCCTGTTCAGTGGGAGATCTGCGAGATCGATTCTGGTGGTAAAAGAAGATGGCGAGCAGTGGAAGGATAGAGATCGAGAAATTTAATGATCAGAATTTTGAGTTGTGGAAACTCAAGATGGAGGACTTGTTGGTGGATAAAGATCAGTGGATCGCGGTAGATCTGGGTACTAAACTAACGAGAGTGTCCGATGAAGAATGGAAGAAGTTGGATCGAAAGGCAAAGAGCATAATACGATTGTGTGTCTCAGATTCAGTATTGTTGAATGTATCAGGGGAAGCTACAGCGAAGGCTTTGTGGGACAAGTTAGGGACTTTGTACCAATCTAGGTCTCTGGTGAATAAACTGTTCCTGTAAAAAAAAGTTGTATAACCTGAGGATGAAGATGGAGACTCGGTGACAGAGCATCTGAATGCATTTAATACTGTGGTAAGTCAGTTAGCATCTGTTGATATTAAAATTTTAGATGAAGATAACTGCATCAGTTTGTTGTGTTCTCTACCAGATTCGTGGGATAGTCTAATTATTGCAATAGGTAGCAATGCAACTGCTTTGCATTTTGATGAAATAGTCTCATCCTTGCTGACAGAAGAGATGAGACGGACAAATATGGAGAGCCAGAATGGTGATGCCTTGTCTATACGAGGACGGTTCTAGAACAGAAACAAAAATAAGTCATCGAGCGGGAGATTTAAATCTAGAAGGAGATCTAAATCTCCAAGAAAACATGTAAAGGTGATGTGCTGGAAATACGGAAAGGAAGGGCACTACAAAAGGGACTGTAAATCTAAAGCTCCTGATAAAGGAAAGGGATCTGATGATGCTCCTTCTGCAGAGGTGAAAACCACCTCAGATGAAGGTGGGGAT
>APFE030714565.1:21137-62244 GCA_000404065.3 Pinus taeda
AAGACAGCATTTCTTCACGGGGATTTGGAAGAGGAAATCTACATGAAGCAACCTGAGGGCTTTGCGGTGAAGGGTAAGAAAGAACTGGTATGCAAGTTAAAGAAGTCTCTGTATGGGTTAAAACAGTCACCAAGGATGTGTATCAGAAATTTGATACATTTATACGGGGACTTGGCTTCACCAGAAGCAAAGCAGATCATTGTGTGTATTTTAAATTAATTGGTGACCGTGTTATTATCTGGTCTTGTATGTTGATGATATGTTGTTGGTTGGAAATGACAAAGAAATTATCCAGGATTTGAAGACCCAATTGTCCTCCAAAATCGACATGAAAGATCTCGGTGCTGCAAACTATATTTTGGGCATGGAAATTAAAAGCGATCGGGCAAAGAGGAAGCTCTGGTTAAACCAGAGGAAGTATGTCGAGACAATATTGCAGAGGTTTAATATGCAGGATAGTAAACCGGTGAAGGTTCCTATTCCTGTAGGTGTGAGGTTATCTGCTGAACAGTGTCCCAAGACACAAGAAGAGGAAGAGGACATGTCCCGTGTTCCATATGCAAGTGCAGTCGGTAGCCTGATGTATGCAATGGTCTGTACTAAACCAGACATTGCACATGCAGTGGGAGTATTGAGCAGGTTTATGTCAAAACCAAGAAAAAAGCATTGGACAGCAGTGAAGCGGGTTTTCAGGTATTTGTGTGGCACTAGTGATTATGGTTTGTGCTACCAAGGAAGACCAGGATTGGACAGAATGTTGGATATTCGTGACTTTGTTGATGCGGACTGGGCTGGAGATCTAGATCAGAGAAGATCTACAAGTGGGCATGTGTTTAACCTATTTGGAGGTGTTGTCAGTTGGTTGAGTAAGAAACAATTTGTAGTGGCACTATCAACTACAGAGGCAGAATACATGGCAGCCATTTTAATGGCCTTCAGTTTCTCCTTTAGGACCATTTTTATGTTTTCATTTGAGCTCTGGTAAACACTGGTCAAGGTTGTCCACATCTCATGTGCATAAGTCTTTCCTCTCACATGAGGAATGACATGGTCTTTGAATCCTTCCAAAATCAATATTTTTGCCTTAGCATTTTTTTTAAACTTTGCCAATTATACAGGGTCAGTAGATACTACTACTGGGTTCTGTGTTGTATTTACCATAATGCCCCAGACTTCTGCTTCCTCAAAGATGCTCTAGATTCTCTCCTTCCATGCACTGTAGTTGTTCTACCTATCCAACCTGTCTTCAACTCTCAAACCTAATGACATGTTTCACTGTCCTATCAAACTAAAGTTTTCAAATTTGTGGTAAAGGTTTCTGTTTTCTGTGTGAAAATCAGTTCGCGGTAATTTTCACTTTGTTGTCCCAAACTGCACTTTTCAGCCAACCAAGCTCTGATACCATGAATAAATTTTAACCCCCACTCCAATTATCAGTTTCCCTTATCACTCCATGCATTTAGTTTTAAATCCAAGCATGATAAATATTCTAAAATCTAGAAATTACAATATTTTTCTGAAAACACAAATTTAGAGATTTCACAACTACTGAAATTGCAGAAATAAAACAAAGCAAAAATTATGACAGCCACACACAGAAAATAACACTGTGATTTTTGGTCAATGTGACCCTAGCAAAAAACCCCTACAACTCTTAAGGAAAACCAGTTTGAGAGCTCTTCTTTATTTCTGAAAATGCTTTTACAGAGAAACTGAAATACACAGTAAAAATTCCAGCAACCACAAATTACAACTTATCTTTATTTTCATGCTTGCACTCCACCTCGAAAATTGTGCCAATCAGAAAACAGCGAAAACAGAAATTTTCTAGCAATAAAACAACATTAAATGTTGTACAATTTGCCTCGAAAACGTGCCCAGAACTTGTTGTACGGACCGTACGGATTTCAGAAGTATTGTTGCCTCGAAATTTGTGCCCTTGTTGCTGTCCCTCTTCCTCGATTTCTATGCCTTTCTCCTGTTGTACGGTTTTGCTTTGGGATGCGTGCCAATAAATGTTGTTGCCCAGATTTGTTGAATTGTCTTCTTGCTGCTTTCATTCACTTCCTCACTGCTCAGAAATTTTCTCCTTGCTCTCTCTTCTCTTTTTCTCAAATGCTCATGAAAGAATGAATGATCTTTTTCTCTTCTCTTCTCCTTTTACTCTCCAAATGACCTTTTGGGTTACCCTAAGATCTAATGGTTGAGATTCATTTAGATCTAAGGATGAGAATAAATGTGCATTTAATTCTCACTTTCTATTTTTTAACTCACCCACTTAGCCTTTTATTTCCATAGTCACTTTTTCACTTTCTAATTCTTCATCGACTTTAATAAAGTCACCTTTAAATTAGAATGTAACTTTACCACTTATAAAGTCACTTTTAAATTAGAATGTAACTTTACCACTTATAAAGTCACTTTTAAATTAAATTGACTTTACCACTTATAAAGTCACTTTAGGAGAAAAGCAGAAATAAATTTGGATACTTTTCCCTAGGCCAAAGATCAAAGCCTTAAGAAACCACTTGTTCTTTGGTACCCAAATTTTAACACAAACTTCACCCAATCTTCAACTCCTCTTCGTCATTTCAAGATAGCTCATCTAAGGCTACTTTGGGTAGCCAACACACTGCCCTCCACTAGATCAATGGCACCTAATCCTTCACTATAAGTTCTGCTCCAAGTTGAGGGTTGCAACTACCAAAGTTGACCTCAATACATGGCACTTATAAGCTGCAATAATTCCGATCCAATATTGGTCAATATCCTTGACCCAACACAAGGTTAACACGTCTCTATGTTTGTTGTTCCACCGCTGCCCTAAACTGTTCCTAGTTAGGGCACTAGTATGTTGCACCAGCCCTTCATTTGACACCCAAACAGTCCTTAGATTCTAAGGTTTAGCAAAGGAAGAGGGGCCTCCTATTATACCATTGTTCTCGGCTCATTCCAGCCCCAAAACAACCCTTCGTTAGCATTGTACAGAGGTGGTATGGCATGCGGCCTACCACAGTCTTCTTCCTATGCTCATGGGCCACTCAAAACAGAGATCCCTCCATCATAAACCCTTCCAACATCATGCGGATCACCTTCATCACAATCAGCCTACCTGTAGTGACTTGGTCCTCCACGCAGTCACCAAACGACCTCCAATCCAACAGCTTCAAATCCTATTTAGCCCTTGAACCAGCAATCTGCTCCCTGTCCTTGCCTTTGTTCCTGCGGCTAAAACAAAACCCTTATGCCCTCCTACGCCGCCCTTTTCATGTGTGAGTGTTGCACTTTTGGATGAGTAAATGCCTTGTCTTCACCTTGTATTTATATCCAATACAAGGGCTCCTTCAACATCATAATTTAGGGGTTGTGAACCTGTCATGTGCCTAAAACTCCTTAGGCCAACCTTGACATTCACATTACAAACCCACCATATAACTTCAAAAATTAATTTCTCCACTTCTAAAACTCGAAATTCGATGATTCTCTAAGCATTAGATTCATCTTTCCGCCCTCTATCGTCTCATGCCATCACATGTAGAAATATGCTCCCGGAAATTCCCAAAACACAATTTGGTGCAAAACCCCATACTTGGGTTCCAAGCCCACAAGTGACCCTTGTGGCACTTTGCCCTCCAAACCCCAAACCCTAGGGTTTGGAGTACCTCCCAAGCTACTCATAAATCAACACTCCCTCTGAGCAAGAGATGTACTTCCAAATCTAGGAAGTAACTCATCATCATCATCACTACTCGCAACACTTGTCCAACTCTTGGCGCTCACAATCACAGAATCCTTGTACGGTGAACTATACGCCCTTCTCGAAAGTGTTGTTATCATTGCTAGAAGCACCCTGCTTCTTCTTCATATCTTGTAATGTCTTCCACTCTCTCCATGATTCCTTCTTGGTAGTTGTAGGAGCACCTTTGCTCCCCACTAACCACGTGCTCTTCTTGGGTTGCAAAGTCTCCCTCTGAATATGCAAGCTCCCTCTCGAACTAGACTCCCTCTGAGTCTCTGGAATCTGGACCTTCTTCTCAGGAACCTGTACCTTCTTCTCGAGAACCTGTACCTCCTCCTCTCAAGCCTGCACCTGCTTCTCTAGAACTTGCACCTGCTCCATTTGCTTCTTTCCATGATCCACGAGTTTGTCCGTTAACCTATAGAGACCATGCTCTCTAACTCCAAGTACAATCCCATCGAACTTAGAGCCTCTAGCCCTGAGTCTTGTCTTCCCAACCTGGAACAAGACCTCAAACCCCTTCCTCTCGATCATCGAGACGGAAATCATGCTATATCTGAGTCCTGGTACAAATAGTACATCTTGGACATGCATCACACGTCTTGTCTCCATCCTGAATGGCACAACTCTCGATCCTCGGATCTCCAACTGACTCTTGTTGCCCAACACCATGTGCAACTTCAAGTCCCATTCAGCGAAAGTCTCAAAAACCTCGTATGACCTTGTCATATGCTTCGTCACACCACTATCCACGTACCATCCATCCTCATTGACAGTACCTTGCGAGAAATTAGAGATCATAGCAAAGTCCTCCTCCAATCTCTTGGTGAGATCATCTATCTCAGCTGAAGTGGCAACACCGGCGACCTGCTTTCCTTTCCTCTTCTCAGCATCTCCCTTCTTCTTCATCGGACATCTCGACGAATAATGACCCATCTCGCGACAGTTGAAACACTTGACTTTACTCAAGTCCTTCTTCTGCCTACCCTTCATTTGTGCTGCAAGTGCCACATCATCATCGAAAGACTTCTTCTATGGATGAAGATCCTCGTCTTGCAACTCTTCCTGAATGAAGTCATCCCACAGCTTATCCCAGTCTCACAGCTTCTACTTGGCAACAATACCTTTGATGAAGGGCTTCCATTCCTTGGTGAGCCCTTTCAAGGTAATCCTTACCATATCTCCATCTAAGATAAAAACACTGATGGCACAAGCTCATCTTTGACCTGAGACAATCTCGATAGATACGAAGTCATGCCTTCACCCTTTATCATCTTGGTGGACTTCAATTTATCCTCCAATACCAATACCCGGTTCTCATTCTTATTCTGGAACAAATTCTGAAGAGCCATGCACATCTCATGAGCAGTGTTCTTCCTGGACAAATGAGGTACTATGGCATCCTTCACACCATCTGGAATGATCAATCTCGCCCTCGTATCCAAATCATTGTACACTTCCAGCTCCTTTGGGTCAGTTGGCTTCTTGATGGCTTTCTCGGTGAACTCCTAGGTCCTGTTGACTTGCAAAACCAACTTGATCCTTTCCTTCCAAGGACTATAGTTGGACAACCCCTCCAACTTGTCCTCATACTGGAGACCTACCTGCAACTTCGACAGTGTAGTGAGCCCTTCACTTATAATGTGACCAACTCCTTCTCACGAGGTACTTTGTTGCGCACAACTCTGATTTACTTACTTCTAAAGTACCTTAGACACGCTCTGATACCATGTTGAATTTCTACGATCTTGGGTCTAGGTTAGAATCTTAAAATCATTGACGCTACCAAACCAAGAATCTCAACCAGAACTACTTTGCACAACGGAAAATATAAAGCAGTAAATCACATATGCACAAATATACACGCTTTTTACCAAATATTGTACAATCCCAATCTTTGTTATACTAAACCAAATTTGAATAATACAACAGTCTATGGTATACAAGATACAATGACAAACTTCATTGCAGCTTCGATGTCATATCTCGTCCGGTCGGTCCTTTGGTTCCGTTCTGCTCTCTAGTAGTGCCTTAGTCCATCAAGGCCACTACACATCGAGACTCCAGGAGGGCTACCCTCTAACACTGTTGTGTGTCACTTTTGTAGCATGTACACAGGTTAATCCAATCTGCTCTTTGGGTAGACCTAATTCCCGAGCTCCAAACTGCCAGGTTAGCAGTCACCTTTGTCCATCAAGGTGTTGCACTTTGGCACCAAACTTCACCCAATCTTCAGCTCCTCTTCGTAACTTCAAGATAGCTCGTCTAGGGCTACTTTGGGTAGCCAACGCACTTCTCTCCACCAAATCAATGGCACCCAATCCTTCACTATAAGTTTTGCTCTTAATTCAGGTCTCCAACTGCCCAAGTTAACCTCAATACATGACACTTATAGGCTGCAATAATTCTGATCCAATACTGGTCAATATCCTTGACCCAACACAAGGTGAACACGTCTCTATATCTATTGTTCAACTGCTGCCCTAGACTGTTCCTGGTTAGGGAACTAGTATGCTGCACCATCCCTTCATTTGACACCCAAACAATCCTTAGATTCTGCGGTTTAGCAAGGGAAGAGGGGCCTTCTATTATACTGTTGTTTTGGGCTCATTCCAGCCTCAAAATAGCCCTTCATTAGCATTGTATAGAGGTGGTATGGCCTATGGCCTACCACAGTCTTCTTCTTGTGCTCACGGGCTACTCAAAACAAAGATACCTCATCATAAACCTGTCCAACAACCTACGGACCACCTTCATCACACTCAGCCTACCTATAGTGGCTTGGTCCTCCACGCAATCACCAAACGGCCTCCAATCCAGCAGCTTCAGACCCTGTTCAGCCCTTGAACCAGCCCTAATCTCCTCCCTATCCTTGCCTTTGTTCCTGTGGCTAAAACAAAAGCCTTATGTGCTCCTACGCTGCCTTTTTCATGTGTGATTGTTGCACTTTTGGATGAGTAAATGCCCTGTCTTCACCTTGTATTTATATCCAATACAAGGGCTCTTCCAATGTCATAATTTAGGGGCTACCAACCTGTCATGTGCCTAAAACTCCTTAGGTCGACCTTGACATTCAAAGTGCAAACCCGCCATATAAATTCAAAAATTAATTTCTCCACTTCTACAACTCGGAATTCGACGATTCTCAAATTGTTAGGTTCGTCTTTTTGCCCTCTATCGTCTCATGCCATCACATGTAGAAATGTGCTCCCGAAAATGCGCAAAACATGATTTGGTGCAAAACCCCATACTTGGGTTCCAAGCCCACAAGTGACCCTTGTGCCGCTTTGCCTTCCAAACCCCGAACCCTAGGGCTTGGAGTACCTCCCAAGCTACTCATAAATCAACAAAGTACAGCAGAAAAAATTCACCTACAAAACCAAGTGAAGGGTATATTTTTGTTAATGTCATGGTAGAGGAGTTCAACAATCAGTACCACCAACATCGAGGTACATAATAGACTTCATGCTCTTGATTATGTCAATCCCATACCCTCCTACATGATCGAATTCAATGAAAATGTTGCGATCCTACCAATTCTAAAATCTTGAAAATTGTTAAAATCTCCTAAATTTTGAGTGGGATATGAAATTCTACTTTCTCCATATGGAGTTGGACAAGGCTGGAACAAATCTCAAACATCTCGAAACAATTAATGATAATTTTAAAAATTTAAGTAAAAGTATACTTTTACTTTAAGAATTTAAGACTACCATTGATTGTCAGCATTGTTAGTGTTGATTTTTAATGTACCTTGGACAAGTGGTTTCCCATGGGTTAGTCTCTACCTAGGGAAAAGTGTTCAAAATAATTATTTTCCTAAGTGTGACTTTATAAAGTGAAAGTGACTTTATAAGTGCTAAAGTCAATGTTAAATTATAAAGTGAAAAGTGACTTTAGACATAAAGTACAATGTGGGTATTTTATTTAATGGGTGAGTTAAAAAATAGAAAGTGAGAATTAAATGCACATTTATTCTCATCCCTTGATCTAAATGAATCTGAGCCATTAGATCTTAGGGTTGCCCAAAAGTCATTTAGGGAAACAAATGGGGGAAAAGAAAAGAGAGATTGCATTCATTCTTCATGAGCAGATTGGAGAAAGGAGGCTAAGAGCTGGGAGAAAAGTTTTGAAGGAGAAATTTATAGCAAGCATTGATAGGACTGATTTCTGGGCAAAGTTGGCATGGAAATCAAGGCATAGAAGACAGCAAAGGTACAGAACGAATAGCATTGAATGGTGTAGTTGCACGCCATTCGAGTGAAAGTTTTTTGAAAGAAAAAATAATAATAATAAATAAATAAATAAAAATAAAAAAATTTAAAAAAAAAAAAAAAAAAAAAAAAAAAAAAAAAAAAAAAATCCATACAATTCGTATAGCAGTACGGAAATTTGTACAATCTATATGGAGTCCGTACAGTCATATATGTACAATACATGTTTTCAGCTTCAAGTGGGCACAGAAATCGAGGCAAAGTGGGCACGGTTTTCAAGGAGTTTTGCGCTGAAGAGATAAGTTGTATTTCACTATTTTGTTTTGTCAGCAAATTTATTTTTCGTGAACTTGAAAGATAAATAAATTTGAAGAGCTCTCTAACAGGTTTCCCCGGAGAAGATTGAAGGGGTTTTCCTTCGATCTAAGTTGACCAAAACTCTGTGTATTTTTATGTGTGTTGTTGGTATGGTTATGTCCATATTTATTTTCAACATGTGTTGACAGTCCCATGTGTTTTAATCAGAAAATTTCATTTCCAGAATTCTATATGTTGAATGTATGTTTATGGGAAAGGGCATTTAACTGAATGGGAGTGATAAGGTGAAATTAAAACCGGGTTGGGATTGCAAGAAACTTTTTTTCGTCATCAAATTTCAACATGGTATCAGAGCGATAAGCTGAAAATTACAGTTTGAACAGCAAACAGTAGTTTGGGACAGCAAACAGTGGTTTGGACAACAAACTGAATTTTTGGACAGCAAATTGATATTTTGGGACAGCAAGATGAAATTTCACACAGACTGAACTTTTGGGACAGCAAGGTGTGCTGAAAAGTTCATTTCTCCATTTTCTTGGTTTTGTAAATTTTGGACAGCAGTAATTGCCATGTTCTTAAGGATAGAGGACAGACTGGATGGGATATCCAGCTATGTCGTTTGGAAGGACAGAATTGCAGCAAGTGGTTGTACCTCCTACTGCTACAAATGAACTTGCTGAATTCACAAAAAATAATGCAAAGGCAAAAAGAATTTTGATGGATAGTCTGAACGATCATGTGGTTCCTCAGGTGAGAGGAAACACATGCATATCAGATGTGGACAGCTCTAACCACTCTCTATCAGAGTACCAATGGGAGCAGGAAGATGGTACTCAAAGAACAATTGAAGAACATCAGGATGACAAAGGCTGAAAGTGTAGTTCATTATCTTGGCAGGGTCAAATAGATAAGTGATGATTTCACTGCTATTGGTGAGGCAGTTGCACCCACAGAGTTAGTCAAGATAGCTGTAGCGGGACTTCCTAAGTCTTGGGAGGTCTTTGGAGATTATGTTACCTCTAGGGAGAATCTTCCCAATTGGGACAGATTCTGGGATGATTGTGTGCAACATGAGATATGGAAGACTAGCAGTGGTGGGGTGAAGATAGCAAATGAGGAGGATGTAGCCTTGACAGCCAGAGGGAAGAACAAAGGGAAGGCCAAGAAAGGGGCCTCATCAGATGGGGCTAAGGGAAAGAAGAAGAAGAAGAAGAAAGATAGGGATATGTCCAAAGTCAAATGTTGGGCATGTCAAAAGATGGGACACTATGCTACTATGTGTCCTGAGGGGAAGAAGGGTATTGCAGCTTCAATAGCGGTGGAGCAATTTGCTTCACAATTTGACCAGGAATTTGCATTTATTACTTCTACATCTAATAGGAGTACATCATCCGATGTGTGGTACATAGACAGCGGGGCTTCCCGCCATATGACAGGTGCACAAGAGTTCTTTTCAAAGCTTGCAGAGAGGGCACTTAATATTGAGATTGTACTAGGAGATGACCGCACTGTGAGAGTTGTTGGTGTGGGGACTGTGACCCTTGAGAGGGACTCTTTGCCTCCTTTGAAGGTCATGGATGTTTTGTATGATTCGGGTATGAAGAAAAACTTGATTTCAATGTCTGCTATGGAGGAGAAGGAGTTGGGTGTCACTTTCTTAGGAGGGCAGGTATTGATGCATCCCAGGGGAGCTTCCATCACTTCGGCCAAAGTGATTGGAGTCTGCTCTGGGAAACTATACAGGTTCAGTTTTTAATCGACGGGGGCATTGGTGAGTAGCACATCTGGTAGCACTCACACTAGTACCACCAGCAGTAGAGACTTGTGTGAGTTATGGCACCGGAGGATGACGCATAGGCATCATGGAACTTTGAGAGTATTGAGGGAGATCACTTTTGGAGTTCCTAATTACAATGTCGAGCATTATGAGGCCTGTAGAGGGTGTGCTTTGGGCAAGTACACCAAGTTACCATTCCCAACGAGCAACAGCAAATCTACAAGTATACTAGACTTGATTCATATTGATGTTAGTGGTCGTATGTCTCATGTGTCTTTGGGTGGTTATGAATATTATCTTATTTTCATTGATGACTACTCTAGGAGGACTTGGATATATTTCCTGAAGACCAAGGGTGAGGTCTTCAGTTGCTTTAAAGATTTCAAAGCTCTTGTGGAAAAGCAGACAAGTAGGAAGACTCGGGTCTTGAGGTTAGACAAACGTGGTGAGTACACCGATGGTGAGTTTTCTGACTTCTATGCACAGGAGGGCATTAGGAGAGAGTTCACGTTCCTTACAACCCCTAGCAAAATGGGGTGTCTGAAAGGAAGAACAGAGCTATTGTTGGGGCTGCTAGAGCGATGATTCATGATCAAGGGTTGCCTTTGTTTTTGTGGGTTGAGGCCCGTAATATTGTTGTTTATCTTCATAATAGGAGTCCTCACAAAATATTGGGGAATATGACTCTGGAGGAGGCTTTCACTAGAGAGAAGCCTCATGTGGCACATCTTCATATCTTTGGATATCTCAAATGTTCTTATATCCCCAAGGAGCAGAGGACGAAGTTGGAAACCATGGCAGAGAAGGGTATCTTTATGGGTTACAGTGAGACTTCGAAAGCCTATCGGATCTTCATTCCTTCTAAACGGAGAGTGGTGATTAATAGGGATGTGAAGTTCGAGGAGGAGAGGGCCTATCAGAGATCACGAGAGTATGATGAGAGAGAGTCACAGACTTCTCCTCAGAAGGGAGGTCAGGTACACGAAGCAGGACCTCAGGGTTCTGGATCGACTGGTACAGGAGGTACTTCAATGTCAATGACATTTGGGGCACCAATGGCGAGTTCACCGAGCACTTCTTTAGGGAGTCCACTGGTACAGAGTTCACATGGCACTTCAGCTAACACAAGCGCAGGTGCCAGTACAAGTTCTTCGAGGACAGGTGTTGGTACAGGGACACCAGGGTCAGTTGGCAAACCTTTAGGTTGACCAGACTGGGGGGCAGAGGATGAGGTTCCTTATGGGGAAGCTTCTTCAGGGAAGAGGCCCAAGTGGCTTCAAGACACCTTGAAGGAAGCGGAGTCTGTTAGTCCTCCGAAAAGGATGAACAGGGAGAGTGTGCCACCTAAGCGGTTTTGCAGTTATGTAGCCAAGGCTACCAGCATTGTTGACTCTGAGCCTACTAGCTATGAGGAGGTTGCCAGCCAAGAGGTGTGGAGAGAGGCTATGGTGGAGGAGAATGCCTCTATCATTAAGAACAAGGTCTGGGAAGTGTTGCCTAGGCCTGAGGGCAAGTTAGTTGTGACTTCCAGGTGGCTCTACAAGATCAAGCATAATGCAGATGGCAGCGTTGAGAAGTTCAAGGCGTGGTTTGTGGCTAGAGGGTTCTCACAAATAGAGGGAGTTGACTATGATGAGACCTTCGCTCCCGTAGCTCGGTACACTTCTATCCGGCCCCTTATTTCTATTGCTACAGAAATGGGTTGGCAGATCCATCAGATGGATGTGAAGACCGCATTTCTGACCGGAGTTATAGAGGAGGAGGTTTATGTTGAGCAGCCACAGGACCTTGAGGTACTTGGGTGAGAGACCCATGTATGTCGATTGAGGCGAGCACTCTACGGACTTAAGCAAGCTTCGAGAGCTTGGTATTTGAGGATTGATACTTACTTGCAGCAGATGGGTTTCACGAAGAGTGATGCAAATTCGAACCTTACTACATTGTTGTAGGGGATGATCCGCTAATTCTTGTGTTGTATGTTGATGACTTGTTTATTACTAGGGCAGAGACACTGATTAGTGGTTGCAAGGAGGATCTTGCTATGGAGTACAATATGAAGGACATTGGGCTGATGCATTACTTTTTGGGGCTTGAGGTGTGGCAGGAGGAGGGGCATATCTTTTTAGGGCAGGGGCAGTATGTTGTGGATGTGTTGAGCATATTTCACATGGCAGCCTGTAGACCCATGTCTACACCTATGATCACCAACTAGAAGAAGCTTCATGCTTCAAATATTAGTTTGGTGGATCCCACATTGTACAGGCAACTTATTGGGTCCTTGATGTATCTGGTCAACACTAGGCCAGATATATGCTTTGCAGTGAACACACTTAGCCAGTTCATGGTTGAGCCCAGGAAGGTGCACTAGGTAGCTGCAAAGCACATTCTTCACTACATGCAGGGGACTGTTGATTATGGTCTGGACTATAGGCGGGGACATGGAGTGAGGTTGGCAGGTTACACAGTTTCAGATTGGGCAGGTTGTGCTTCTGACAGGAAAAGCACTTCGGGGTGTTGCTTCGGATTGGGTTTGGCAGTTGTGTCGTGGTTCAGTCGAAAGCAAAAGTCAATTGCTTTGAGCTCTTCTGAGGCTGAATATATGGCTACTAGTCAGGCTAGTTGTGAGGCCATTTGGCTTTGAAAGTTGTTGTATAGCCTATTTAATTAGGGGTTTTGACCAACAGTTATTCGCTGTGATAATCAGAGTTGCATTAAACTCACGGAGAATCCAATGTTTCATGACAGGTCAAAACACATTGACGTCAGATATCATTTCATTAGGGACTATGTTCAGAAGGGGGCAGTGAAGCTGGAGTAAATATCAACAGATGAGCAAGTGGCCAATGTTCTCATGAAGTCCTTGCCAAGAGGCAAGCATGTCCATTTCATGGACAAAATGGGTGTGGTGAGAAACACTTTCCTCGGTAAGAGGGAGTGTTGATTTTTAATGTATCTTGGACAAGTGGTTTCCCATGGGTTAGTCTCTACCTAGGGAAAAGTGTTCAAAATAATTATTTTCCTATGTGTGACTTTATAAAGTGAAAGTGACTTTTTAAGTGGTAAAGTCAATGTTAAATTATAAAGTGAAAAGTGACTTTAGACAAAAAGTACAATGTGGGTATTTTATTTAATGGGTGAATTAAAAAATAGAAAGTGAGAATTAAATGTACATTTATTCTCATCCCTTGATCTAAATGAATCTGAGCCATTAGATCTTAGGGTTGCCCAAAAGTCATTTGCGGAAACAAAAGGGGGGAAAGAAAAGAGAGACTGCATTCATTCTTCATGAGCAGATTCGAGAAAGGACGCTGAGAGCTGGAGAAAAGTTCTGAAAGAGAAATTTGTTGTAGCGAGTTGAAGGAGTGATTTCTGGGCAAAGCTGGGCATGGAAATCAAGGCAAAGAAGACAACAGAAGGTACAGGACGAATAGCATTGAATGTTGTGAGTTGCACGTTGTTCGAGAGAAGGTTTTGAGCAACAACAAAAAAATTGAAAAAAAATGTGTACAACCCGTACGGATTCCGTACAGTATAGTCGTATCTGTACAGTACATATTTTCAGCTTCGAATGGGCACGAAAATCGAGGCAAAGTGGGCACAGTTTTCAAGGAGTTTTGGGCTGAAGAGATAAGTTGTATTTTGCTGTTTTGTTTTGTCTGCAAATGTATTTTTGCTGAACTTGAAAGATAAATAAATTTGAAGAGCTCTCTAACAAGTTTTCCCCGAAGAAGATTGAAGAGGTTTTGCATGGGTCTAAGTTGACCAAAAAACTATGTATTTTTATGTGTGTTGCTGGTCTTGTTATGTCCATATTTATTTTCAGCATTCGTTGACAGTCCCATGTGTTTTAATCTGAAATTTTCATTTCCAGAATTCTATATGTTGAATGTATGTTTATGGGGAAGGGAATTTAACTGAATGGGAGTGATAAGGTGAAATTAAAACTAGGTTGGGATTGCAGGAAACTTTTTTTTGTCATCAAAATTCGACAGTTAGGGTTAAGTTAGGTCTTTTGTTTAGGTTTAGGATTTAAGAGTTACATTTACACTACATGACTGGTTCAGGATGGGAATGGTTTGGACTAGCGTGTACTGGTTTGGTACCAAACCGATCCACTAATCAAGTTTGATGGCTGGTTTGACCCCTGGACCTATGCAACCAGCTAGTTTGACCAGTTTTGGTTCAAACTGAGCCAGTTTTTAAAAATATGGAATTCATGTTTACCATGTCAAATTAGTTGGGATTTGGCTCTTTTAAGATTTAATCAATGATCAATTGCATCACTTTTTGCAAGGGCATCAACTAGAGTTAGTGTGAATAGTGTGTTGTCTACCTCCATCCAACCTTAGTGCCCTACTCAGCAATGGTAACCTCTTACTACCTATTTTTAGGCAATTGTAATGGATGCTCTTGGTTACTAGTTGGAGGCCACTAGATTTAAAGGGAAAATCTTAGCTGATTTACTTGAGGTAAATTAACTTTTCAATGTACACTTTGCATATCATTCAACACTAACTCCTGAATTGACCCCACAATTTAAGAATGTTACCTTTTTATTCTTGGAAACTTTTGTAAAAGCTATTGGATTAGTCGTTAGTGGTTGAACCAAAAGCGGAAGCTTATTAAGCCAAGAGAGATCATTCAATACATGGGAAACCCTTTTGGTGTTCAAGTTTCTCTTGTAAATCAATGGTGATGGATCATGCTCAAGCTCAAGAAGAAACTCCAAGTGAATCACCTTGATCTTTCCCTTGCAAAAAATGTTATGATTGTTGACAAGTTCCTAGTAACTAGGCATATGTATTATCATCATGCTTGTTTCCTTCCCGACTTAGAAATTGTTGAAGAGCATTCTCAAAAGTCTTCCTTTGGGGCAAGCAGGGTAGTGTAAAAGGGCTCCCATTAGTTGTGTAGGATGTAAGTGCATCATCAGATCACAGAGGGTTTGTATTTCCATACATAAGAGCAAAAGGAGGAATTCTTGTTGGTAAATCGATAGTGCATGCAGTGGAGGGGAAGGTGCCTTGGCAAGTTTTTATTTAGCACTAGATTCAACAAGCATAGTGCATCCAATAAATTAAAAATCCATTCCAATTGTGTAACATAATTGGGAGTGCTTAGGCTTTTGCGATTGCAAATTATGCCCCACTTGAAGAGTGTGCAGTGCTTGGCAAGTTGTGTTTGGGTTTTTGGCTCAGCAATATGGGAGCCCTTGGGATGCTTGGCATCTAGCATCAAATCCAATTTCGACATTCTTGACTTCCAATCATCAAGTTGTCCACTTGCCTAGGGTTGCTAGCAAATGATTGGCTAGGAAAGGTCTCTGTTAGCAAGGAAGGATCTATGGAATCATGCCATCAACATTTGCATGCCTAGCAAGACCAAAAACTCACTAATGTGAATACTTTTGTGTTAGAGGACCTTTGTTACATGAAACTTCAAGAAGATGCAATTACAAGGGTTAGGTTTGTGTTGGAGAGGCTAGAGATGGAGGTGTTGTAACCTAAATACCACCTATCACGCCCCCACTGTGATTGCACGAGTCTAGGCTCATCTACACACCAGCACGTGTGGCAGCAGCACATTTTCTCCTAAGTGGAAAAGCCAGCTTGAGGTTACTTGCTCGGACTATGCCTCTAGCAATATGCGCCTTTAACGAGATTGCTATCAACTTGTGCAATTAATTTCCAAACAACCTCACACAATAGCCCTTCAACAATTTTCTTAACACTTAACAATTTATGATTTTACTTTGTTCGCCATTAACAATCTTCTTTAATGTAAACCAGTAATAACGACTTCAACAATAAGCAGCAACAATAATAACTTCAGTAATGTAACACCATGAACATTAACCATTCAACTTGTACATGTGCACAACATTTTATAACATGGGAGGGGGAACTCCCAGGACTCCCCTTCACATGTATAACTTCAATCTTCAAGAGTTTGGTTTTTACAATAGTATACAATAAAACTAGTTGTGGGTTGAACCTTGAACATTCGCTACCTCAACGTGCTGCCCAAAACAATGTTCAAACAAGGTGCACGCAGACCCTCGATCTTGCACAACCTACCAAACCCAGCCAAAAAGCCCATGTGCAACTCTTGCAAAATCCTAAAGTTCACACCTCAAGATAGCTAGAAACCCCTCAAATGTGAAGCTCAACTCAGTCACAGAAACCCAGAAACACACGCACATCTTGGTTCAACTAGGCAAGCCTAAGCTTGCCTCTATCTGTGTCTTCGTTCACTTCCTCTTCATTGTGGCTATGTTCACTTCTTGTCTTGTCTTCCTCAGCTGAGTTCGTTCGATTCCCCTCCACCAAGTGCCTGGCCCAAATATATATGTGTCTACCTTGGCGAATGGTCTCGACTCCTCAACCAAGCCGACCTCCAGACGTCTTGTTGGGTCCGCTCATCTTCGTTCGCAAGCGTGGGTTAACTCGTCACACGCCCCTCACATGACATTTCTCACCCACACTAACTGCCCTTCATCGTTCCACTCGTGCTACTTTTGTGTGCACGTCTCGACTGTGGTGCCCACGTCATCGCACAACGCCCTTCGCGCAAGCATTTGCCCCCATCACATGATATCCATGTGTCGGCCTCGATTATCCTTCATGCACACTAAGTCTTCGTCATGGTTATATCGTCGCATGTCACCGCACAACGCCCTTGCCTACCGCAAGGCACCCATCGCATGACTCCGCATGATATCTCACCAAGTCAACCTAGGCAAACTTGGGCAAGCTCAGGCCAAGGGCCTGACATCCTCCCCCACTCTAATGCAGTTGTCGTCCTCAACAACATCTCCACTTAGCAAACTTCTTCGCCAACTCCAAATTGTCGTGAGGTCACTTCATTGACTCCATCATCATCATCATATCATGGAAGAAACTAATCTCTGACATAACTCATGTAACTAAATGTATCACAATCTGCAAGAATGACATGTGTTGAATCCCCTCGTGAAATCAACTAATCGGGTAGCTTGTCTGACTGTAGCATCAACTCCATAAGAACGCATGCACTCCAACATATGCAACCATCGTCACATCTTGTTGTCTCACAATCTATCCTCCAACTCTGCTCATCTTGAAGCACCCTTCAGCAACATTTCACCTCCAAGGGATCTCACCATCCTGAGCAAATGATGACGAATCCATCTCCTCTAAGTGCTCAGAAAGATAGTGCGGTGGGGAAGTCATATGGCTTCCCACTCCCTATCACAATGCCATCTCTCCTCATCATCGAGAAGGCTCCACCTATGTCTAGAATGAATCCTACATACTTCTCTAAAACATGTGGGTGAATAAGAAAACCTAACCCCGCTCTCCTCTAACAATGCCATAAAGATAGGATCGTCATGGACCAGTATGACTGTCTCCACGGCCTCGACCTGGTCCATAGTTCTCTTTCCATTGACATCCTATTCCTGACCCAACATCTCAATCCACCGATCAACATCTTCTTCCTCTAATCTCCCCATATACGAGTAATGATCCTCGTCTCTTCTCCATTCAATGTTGGTAGAAGTTTGGGCATAAGTCCTCTCAAGTTTGTTGTGTAAGGAAAGCATTCCCTTGCTATATAAATCTTGAGAAATTTATTATTCGCTAAGCTACTAGAAAAACACACATAGTTGCAAGTTTTCTCGGGAGTTGGGGTTTCCTGGGTATATCTTGTGTTCTATTTGCTGAATGCATTTGTCTTCAGATTTATTTATTTCCACTATGCATGCTAAGTTAGAAAACTCAATGTATTCGTAATTAAGTTTCTAGCAGAATAGTTGTTTGTATTTTTGGTTTAATCGAATCAGTTACTACATTTTAAGGAAATCTAACATGGTATCAGAGCATAGCCTCTGATTGAAGACCAAACATGAAGACCAAACACAGATTTTATCTTCAGGAGAGGTTTTGTGATTCAAACGAAGTGAGTTTATCAAATCGATTTGGTCGCCAATGTTTTTGGGCAATGCAATTTGCTTTGAGCAATGCGAATTGACAGTATGTCGTATCAAGGTCTCAAATTCGAGGACAAATTGGACAGTGAGTCACACTTCTGTTCTTGGCATGAGAGGATAGCAATGGTGCTGGAGGAGCAACGGGTGTGGTAATTCGTTCATAGTGTCCCAGCTGCACCCACTAACCCTAAGCAGTTGGCTCAACATAACAAGAACGATGCCAAGGCAAGAAGAATCATCTTGGAGGAGTCAAAGACCACATTATTCCTCACCTGACTGGGAAGGAGACAGCGAAACCCATGTGGACAGCCATCATTGGTCCCTATCCGGGTTCGCACAAGGCGACAAAGTTGATATTGAAGAACAAGCACAGTAATATTAAAATTTCCAAGTCAGATTTTGTGGTGTCTTACCTTGCCAAATTTACCCAAGTGCGGGAAGAGTTGGCTGGTGTGGACGAGACAATTCCAGATAGAGATCTGGTGAATTTTGCTCTATTGGGTTTCATTAAGTCGTGGCAAGCCTTCACAAATGGGGATTTTGCAGGAGAAAAGCTTCCAGATTAGGAGCGATTATGGGGCAATTGTGTCCAAGAGGAGATTCGCAAACAAGTTGAGTCTCGTGTTAAGACCGAAGAATAGGAAGAAAACTTTGCCCTAGCCAGCAAAGAAGGCAGATCCAAGGGCAAGAAGAGCAATGGTGGTGGAGAGTTGAGCTCCAAGGGCTGCTAGAAGAAGAAAGATCTCAGCAAGATCAAGTGTTTTTTGTGCAACCAGTTTGGGCATTATGCTACTAAATGCCCTAATAGGAAAGGACCAAGTAGCAGCCTCTGTAGTGGTAGATGAGTTCTCTTCTCATTTTGAGGAGTTTTCACTCATTGATTGCATGGCAAGCTTAGTGACTACTAGTTTATGGCATGTAGACAACGGTGCATCTTGCCATATGACAAGAAACAAGTACTTCAGCAAACTATCAGAAAGGAACATGTAATTCAACATTGAAATGGGAGATGATGGCAAGTATCGAGTCGAGGGTACTGGTACAGTTAGATTTGAGGAGTCAGGGAACCCTCTATATCGTAGAGATGCCCTTTACATACCTGGCCTCAAGAAGAATCTTGTTCCAGTTAAGCATTGGAGGATAAGGGGTATGAGGTGACCTTCAGACAAGGTAGGGTTTTCATAAAACCCCCAAAATCTAAGGTGGCGAAGCAGATTGGGGTTAGGCACAAGTGCCTGTATAAATCACAGTTTGAGACAGTTGTACCATTGACTAGCAAAGGGAGTCGTGACTCAAGCAAGGAGCTTGGGGAGTTATGACATAGGCATTGTTACGCACCACCTGTGGGCAATGTATATAAAATAAAATAAAATCTCCTAGATGGCCCTCAATCGGTAGCCAGCAGCCCCTTAGAGCCGCCAGATAGCTCAATGTGCCATTGTCTCCACCACCTGAGCCAGCCATGTGGTCCCTTGACCACTTGTCATGAATGTATGTTTGAAGGTGGGCCTCCTGACCCCAAAGGTATGGCTTTTCATTGATATAGTTGAGTAATTTTCCTTACTTGTCATGGGCACTTTTGGACATGGATTGGTAGAAGGATTCGGTAGAAAGAGTAGGTTAGGCTTGTATTCTTGTCTCCACTGCCCGATTTCATGGTTCGCTTGTATCCTAGTCCCGTGGGATCTCCTTTACTAACCATTTGGCTTTTGGGTTCGCACTACACAGGAAATCCTGATTTTGGTTGCGTGGTCCCACTTCCTGATACCACCTACATCACTCCCCTTCCACTCATTTTACCCCCATTCATCTATTTTCCCACATGTGTCCACTGGGTCCACACCTTGGGTCGGGCTTGAATGATGCCCCGTAGGTTGATGCAACTAAAAAGAAAAGTAAAAGCATAATTTGGCCACTCTCAACAGGAAATGTACCACAAAATGCAAAGGATGGTCAGGACATACAAATTTAGCACGTGGGCAAAAGCCAAACATGATCTACCCCTTACCCATGGCCATCACCCTGGTTCCTATGGGCCCTAGATGAGCCCCCTCTATCATTAAGGAACCCATGATTGTCTCAATCCCTAGTGGGCAATGAACCACCCCACCTTAAGGGGGTAATTACTGCTACATCTCTCACATCATGCTCTCCATCCTATGGAGCCCCGAGCAGTTATGAAGAAAAAACAATAAAAGGCAAAAGGCATATGAGGAAGGGTGGAAAAACAAAAGTCGGGGTAACTCGTACAACAATATGATCCCTCCTGCAGTTATATACCCAGGTATGGGCTTCCCCTGTTATAGCTACCCTTGCACCTTGACATGTGGCTTGGATGTTTCCCTTGATCCCCATTCCATTCCATTATTATATCATTTGCCACCTGCCACTTGAAGGATGCATCGTGGACATGTCACCCCCTTTAGAGGTTGAAACCACCTAATAAGGTCCATGGCTAACCCCCTATTGAGCTTGGAGACACTTATAAATACCAAAGCCCACTATGGAAGGGCATGCCACCATGAAGTGCCCCACTGGCTCCATGACTTGTAAGCTCTTTTACTTGATTATTCTAATGATTTGTTGTATTGGAGGGCAAGGGGATGCATTGGATCTTATACACGATTGCAAGTGGATTTCCATTTGGGGTTTTGGTCTCCCTATATGGGGTCCTAGCCCTCCAGAGGGCCACATTGGCACTTGTAAGGTGAGCGTTGAGAGCCATGGGTCTCCACCATAGCCGAGATTACTTCATGGATCCCCAGCAGCATTCGTTGATTGCTCCTACTCCACCTTTTGTACGAGGATGATGCATTTGGTTCACCATGCCCAGACAACTCCACAAATGCACCATACACTTGGCAAATGTTCCAGGGTCCAGAGGATTGTTCCCCGCTACAGAGGCAGGGCTTATGTCATCATTTCAACCCTTATAGATGGTCTACAGGCACTTCCAATCCATATGGAGACCCATGAGGATGACCTTGTGCACCCACACCCACTTGGGAGCACCACAGATTTATGCTTGGAAAACAAGGGGCCAACCCCTTGTCCACTATGTTGGAAGTCCATTTCTACATCATGGCACCCTTTGGACTTCATTAGGCCTCCTCAAAGGCCCAACGATTCACTCAATTGATCATTTGACCCTCTTGAGAGGCTTACTCATGCATTATTGAGCAATTTGGTGGGCTTGTCACCAAAAGTTGTTGTTATTATGCACATTATTTTATTCTAGGGGCTAAATTAGGCTTAATTAGCTAAATTGAATTCATTAGGAAGTGTATAAATAGAAGTGAGATGAATCATTTCGATCATCATCACTTGGATTGATCATATTCTCTTGTGAGATTTTCGCTATTCTCTTTTGAGGACAAAATTGGATGGATGGATGAATTTTGACATTTGGATTGTTGATCAGTGGTTGTCATTGATGTCAACCCAAGTAGCACTAGGGGCTACCCTGATCTTGCAAGGGAATTTTGACTTGACAATGCATATCTTTTTGCGTCAAAGATCTTCTTAATGGATTCTACTAGTCGAGATGTTTCCGTTGATATATGGTACGCCTCCCAGTTCTTCACGGTTTGCGAGTTATTTGCGTTTGAAGTTAGTAACCCCAATCAATGGGCTAAAATCCTATGGGGTTTTGGCATGGCACTCATAATTGGTTGTGGTCATTGAATAGTCAATAATTAATATTTTTTTTGCTCCTAAAATCCCTCCAATGTTCACTTGTTGAGGACCCTCTCAACTCAAAACATTCATATAAATAATGACCCTCATATCCTCCTCTAGTAGGGATTTGGTGGCTTCAAACAGGTCATCGTGGCATTTTCGCTATAACTTTTTTTCTGTGAAGCTTCGGAAGCTGAAATTAAAACCGATTTGAGCCGAAATCTTGATGAACCTCGTGACTGAATTTCAGATCTTGGTTCGCTATATTTTCAAAGATATGATCTGAGGAAGTTGGGGTTTTTGCAGGCTCCCAAATTCCATGTCAAACAAGGGACGTTGGGAAAATCGTCATAAATTTCTCTCTGAGCATTGGATTCAAATTTCGTAAATAGTCACAACAAGGGGACGGTGTAAGTTTGTTGAGTAGCATTTTCAGGGCCGAAGGTCGCAACAAAACCAGTCTATAATCAGGTCATCGTGGGAGATTGGGCATAACCCTTTCTTGAAGAATCCAATCTTGATCAGACCTGTGGGGTTGGAAAGAGGACTCAGAGGGCTACCACAGGACGAAATTTCAGACCCTAGAGATCCTAAATTATATAGATACAACAAATTCTATATCAAGCTCCCAGAAGGCAAGAAAAAGCATGCATTCAAGGATCACTGCAGTAAGGACCACACATCAACAATGAAGGGTAAGTCTACTATAGCAAGGTATGTATGATTAGTGTTTATATTTTAAATATGAGTATCATCTCTAACATATGTTTTTGCACGACAACTTAAGTATATACAGGGTCTCAGTTATATCTCTATGTCTCTATATGTCACAGGTTGGTTTTGATACCACATTTTAGATGTCCTATTCTTAATACTACACATTTGATGCTACATATTCTTGATGCTACACCAAGTTTGCTAAATCTATATGATGCTGTAAGTTCATGTCACTTGTCTTTTCATAGCTGATAGAATGCTCTCTGTTGTACTTAGAACTTGGTCCATCACAAGTCTAGGGTATGTCATCAATTTTTATTGTATATATCTTTAAGTCAATTTTGGATAGTCTTGCACAAAGTCTAGGCCTATATCAAGAGTGGGAATCTTTGTCTACCGCTGCAACAAGTCAACAACAAAAGTGACAAGCACACTTCAAGGACGCATTGTAATTTTAATTTGTATTTATTCATTATTATGCACTTACATGTGTTTTGCAAGCAGAGGTAAGTTGAAGGGTATTTTGTTTTGTTTTGGGATTGGTTTCGCCAGGGAAATTTTGCATGCAGGTAGAAGAAGATTCAAGTACAACTTCAAGCAAGAATTCAAGAGTAGAAGTATCAAATCAAAGGAAGCATTGCAGCGTGACATCCTTTGAAGACATGACAGCCATCTGTATATTGTGAAGAAGTGTCAAGGCCAAGAGTCATCATTGTAAAGTTGTAAAAGAGTCATTTGTAAAAGTGTCATCATTGGAAGAGTCATTATTGTAAAAGAGTCAATTTTCCTAGAGTCGAAAAGGCATTATTGGGAGGTATAGGAGTCTCTGTTGGGATGATGTCATGGTTGGGTTACAGGTCATAGTGTGACTGGATGTTCGGTCAAAATCATTGTAAATGATATTGTATCGTGGATCATTGTCCCTAGTACGGGAATCCACACTCTTATCTCATGTCAGTCATTATAGGGTGGCAAGGAGATGCTAGGCAAGTGCATGAAGTCGCCTACAGGTTGTAGCCTGTGAACACTTCAGGATGGTAGGTTAGTCTAGGATGTTGGGGCACCCATTCAGTTGACTACTAAAGAAACCACGGCATTGGGGCATCCTTCCAGTGAGAGCTAGAGAAGAATCATTTTCTAGAATTCTAGGAAGTTGTAACTTTCATTTCAGTTGGGTCTGAAGATTAAAGAACTTATTAAAAAAGTGTTCGGTGGTTTTTGACCCAGAGGGGGTTTTCCATCTAAAATTCTTATGCCCACTGTGTTTTATTGTTTACTGTTTTTATTGCATAAAAAGTAATAATAATTGAAGATTAACTAATGCTCTGAAAGATTTTAAAAGTGCTAATTGCTAAGGAATACTGATTCACCCCCCCCCCCCCCCCCCGGGTGTTTCCAACATGGATTTTTCATTTTTGTCTTGGAGCTTCTATATTGGCATATGATGATGATTGGGTATACTTGTTCTCAAAAGTAAGTGCTCTTTTAATGTTATTTTGTCATTATTTTCTATGTCACATAAATGATGCTGGGATTTTCACTATACTAGGCCGAAATTTTGTTGCTTTTCTTTGGTGAAAGGGTATAACTTTGCCTTTTATTAGTGTTATATCATGTTATAGTCCATGTTTGAATAAGTGAATGTTCCTAGAAATATTTCATTAAAATTTATATTGATAAGTCATCACATATTGCACATTGAAGTATAAAGAACTTGAAGCAGTTTTCCTCATGCCCTAATTGTCATGTGAAATTGTTCTAGAGGCCTCCTTGACTAAATGAAACCATCCTTGATCATTGGAATCTTCTTAACTCCATTTCTCCTAAAGGAATAACCATTGATCTTCCATAGGTGATCACCTTAAAGCATATTTTTCTCACATTTTCTCTTTCTTTCTAGGCCTAACCTACATAGGTCACCTAGGGCATCAATTATCTCACAACCTACCATCCAAATACTTCAATTTTTGGTCTACAACTACATTGGAGTTTTCTCTAGAGGCCTTCCAAATTTGAAGCAAATCCAACGGTGGGATCTCGAGATATTAAAAGCCCTAGCTCAAGGACCGTTTCTTGCCCTAGATTTCCCTTGGCTAGTGACCTCATTAGGATTATTGCATAAAATTCAAAGAAAATTTCTCCTTTAATCCCTTTCTCCCCCTCAATTAGGTCAAGCACACCCTCGGTTGACCAATTCCATCCCCTTGACCTAGTTTTGGGCCCACTTAGTCCCATGTGGTCTTGTAACCTTTCGAGGATAATCTCACAAAGACCATTTGGAAACCAAGTCTTCACAAGGATTTCTAGGACTAGGTCCCTCCTTAAGAGGTCTCATTCCAAAAACCTAGCCCCTAAGATCCTCTTGGCCCTTCTTAGAGAGCCTTTCCTCTTGCCTATTGGGCAAGCAAGCCATATATTGAGCCTCTCTTGTGAATAGGCCTCTTCAGGAATCACTATTTTCCCTTTATTGACCCATTTATCTAGGTGATTCCCTTCATACTGGGTCTTCTCCCATCGGTGAAAGTCCTTAAAGTGCAGGGAGCCTTAGTTGAGGTGACAGTGGGCTATCGCTCCATTGTTGCCCTTGACCTAGTAGTTGCCCTATAGGACATCCTCCTAGGACCCCTACTAATTTGAGCGGTAACAGGCACATGGGGCATCTACACCATAGTGGCTCAAGATTCTTAAAGAGATAGTGCAAGGGTTGCCAGAGTGCAGAATAAATCAGCATGTGTGCAAGGGTTGCACTCTTGGCAAGTATGCCACGACCTCTTTTCCTAGTAGAGATAAAAGCGCCAAGGGTATCTTGGACCTCGTTCATTCCAATGTTTGTGGTCCTTTCTCTATAGTATCCCTTAATGGTAAAAGTATTATCCCACCTTCATAGATGATCACTCGAGGAAGACCTGAATATTTTTAATGAAAAAGAAGGATGAGGTATTCTCGAAATTTCTGGAGTTTAAGGTCTTGGTTGAGAACCAGACTGGCAAGAAAATCAAGGAGTTGATGTTTGATAATGGTGGGGAGTACACCTCGAACACATTCAGGAGGGAACTAACTACACTATATAATCCTCAACCAAATGGGGTGGTGTTGATTTTTCCATGGCACTTAAGAATCGAGTTTGAGTTTAAGATCACGATATCAAACACACTCAAATGCCACACCACTACTTCTTTACATAGTGGAAAATAAATAGCAGCGAATCAAGTAGTGCACAAGACAAATTTTTCAACCCACAACTTGTTATATTACAAACTTTAATACAACAACCTTAGGGCTCCCGTGCCAGGGATAATGGCCCTTACAATCAACCCTAATACAAGACAAACTAGGGCTTGGTATCAACAACTATGATCACCAATCTTTCCTTGAACAAAATACACTTGACTTACTTGTTGATGGTGCACATCCATAGTCCTTTCAGTCCACATACCTTGAACACATTTTGCGGGTACTTTGTCTCCCCTTCTATTGATCACTGCAACTTTTGCACCCTTGGAAAGCTTGCATCTCCAACTGATCAAACACCTCTATCAATCACTCTTAGTTGCTCCAAGATGACTGAACATAGTTTGCCTTCTACAATGTCTTTTGCTGCTCTAAAAGGTCATTGTCATAAGGTCTTCAACTTTTGCCCACTAGCTATCCTTTGTTCCACCAAAGACACCATCTTATAAGGTCTTCACTACTGCCCTCTTATGAATAGACTTGGGGCTTGGAGGTTTCCCTCTTATCTCTGATTTGACCCATTATAAATCACTGAACTAGGGCTCAACACATCATCCCTCTTATCATCAATTCTTCACCCTTGAGATCTCTAAACGAGGGCATTATGTACAGCCCACTTATTGTGACAAGTCTTGCCACTTGTCCACAATATTTAGGCCTACAACCTAGCGACTAACAACCCCCCAAAACACTATACATAGGCTGCTCCAATCTATTGTTCTAAACAACTCTAGAACAGCCCTACCATCCTTTGCAAATCATCAACTTAGAAAGACAATTCACTTGCCTCTAAAGGCATCCAAACAGTTGCCTTGAAATACTTGGCTCTTGGGCACACAACCACCTGAGGTTTTAGCCTTCCTTAGGGTTCCATGTCAACCCTAATCTTTGCGGCCAAGTCTCCCTCAAACCATTGAGTAAACTCTTCTTCCAACCTTCATTCTTTTGTAACTCCCTAAGGCTCATCCTTGTCCGTCAACAACCCACCCACTTACTTCCGAACCGCGTTCAAGGATGCGACAGCAGGCTCGACCAAGAGGGAGAGGACATTTGCGTTCGTTGTATCGCAACTTGACCCCATTGAAGGCTAGGCTCATAGGCCTAACTAAATAAGGATTCTAGCCCCAACTAGGTTCTAATAGGGAGGGCCCGCTAGACGAACTACTAGGAGGGGATAAACCGAAAGCCTTCCTTTCCCGTTGGTCATTCTTTATATATGTCATTATGCATTCATTCTTTCGACTACGTTATAGTTTGTCATTTTCACCCAATTAGGTACGTTAGTGACTCGACTGATAAGGAGAGGTACGTTAGTGACTCGACCAGCGCTAGTTACTTATTTGAGAGGGGGCACCCAATAAGTAAAATGAAGGGGGCGGAGCTTTTTGAACTTTTAGCTCCTATTTTGCCATTTTCGGGATGCTTAAGCAGGCTCGACTATGTTGTCCCTTGAAATACTACAGCCTAGCTTCAGTTACCTGCCAAGCCTTTCGGCCCTCCAAACTCGCTGACTCAGGGGTGTTGTACCCATTTTGTCACAAGTCCAAAGAAGCAGTGTACAAATTTTCTTCAAATATCAAAATCATCAGCCAGCCAATTGGTATATCATTGTAAACCCAAATTCTGTAAGTTATAATGTAAATGACGCTACTATGATCGTTTAATTTTGTAACAACACCTAGAAAAGCCTTTGATTTTGCCGACGAATTTCATCATAGGAGATTTTTTAACCTCATTGAATTATGTGTGTTTCTAAACACGGGTAATCAGTAGAATCTTTCCTCCATCTTAAACCCCAAAGCTAGGGTGGAATTCATTGACAAGGTCTTAGGTGAGTCCCAGTGTTATATTGAATCTTTGTAAAAGTAGTTTGGGAATAATTTAAGCTATTTGGCTAGCTTATTTTATTATAGATCACTTGGTCTACTAGATCATATTGTGTCACAGAATTGGGTAATATTTTGAGTGTCTATATGTAAATGTGTATTCCCCCTTTAAGGATTGAATTTGTAATATCTGATGTAAAAAATATAATAATGCATAGTCCCTCATACTTTGACACCATGGCTAAAATATTTGAGGGTGGAAAAAATAATTAATCCCCTCGTGTCAATTAATTATTTTTTCTGGCTAAAATAAAATTAAATCCTAAGCCAGAAAATTAATTAATTAATGTAGAGTCAAAAAATACGTTTAGAAAAAATAATTTTCTCCAAAGTGGAAAATGACCAAAAAATTTGTGGGTCAAGAAGAAGTTAATTTTTTGAGGTCCCCCACCAAGTCAAAAATGGATTTTTTTTTTTAAATTAAGCCCTTGGACCTTGTTGGTTAAGTCAAAGTCAAAATTTTGAGGAAATTAATCCAAAAAATTAATTTTTGGATTAATAAAAAAAGGGTTTTGTGAGAAATTCGAAATTTTCCTCAAAAATAAATATTTTCAACGACAGAGATTAAAAGATGATCAAATTATTATCAACGGTCGAGATTATTTTGACGAAGATCAAACCAACTAGCTGTTATTTTCCAATTGGAGGATTTCTCTATAAATAGAAGCCATTTTGCTTCTCAAATCACAATGATTCTAGATGATGTAAATTTGTAACGTTGGTATTGAGCCATTGCTCTGTTGGGAATGTTTGATATAATAATAAAAAGACTTTGGTATTCAGGTCATGGTGTTATTTGTCTATTGATTTGTGGTACGTGTTGGTTATGTGCTTTCCTATATTATGCTAAAAAAAATTATAAGCTTGTTATTTCATTTGTCGGTGATAAAAACATTTTATTGGTAAAATTTGGTTTTATTTAAAGTGATCTGGTTCACCATATGATCTAGCAATTGTTTTCAACACTGGTCGGTCTAAACCAAAAACAGGGAAAATCGGTCGGTTCATTAGCCCTAGCCATCAAACCGGTAGAAAACCCTGGTTTTATGAGCAGCTTATCGGTTTTTTGGTCTAACCGGCCAATTTATTGCCAGGCCAGCTACAGACCCCACAAAATGTAGTTTTGTGAGTTTTGATGTTGTTTTGAGAGAAATTTGAAGTTGTTTCCCTCCAAAAACAACTCCTCTAAGAAAAGCATGCCTCCCCACTCATTTGCCTCACACATATCAACCCTAGCAACACTAGCAATCAATGGTAATGTTAAATTCTTAAAGTAAAAGTGACAATTCCTTTATTTTTCATTTTCATCATTTTACTTAAATTTTTAACATAACCATGAAAACTTAGGATGTTTGAGAGTGGTTTTGACCTCACTGGATTTCAAATGGAGAAACTAGAATTTTAGAGTTCATTCAAAATTCAGCAGACTTAATGGTTTTGAGGATTTCATGGTTTGGGGGTTTGCAATGTTTCCGTTTGATTCTATCATGCATGAGGGTATGAGATTGGCATTTGATAAAGAGCATGAAGCCCTTTAAGAACCTTGATGTTGGTGGCATTGATTTTTGAACTTTGTTGATGTTGGTGGTATTGATTGTTGAACTCCTCTACCATGGCCTTTAGAAGAATGTACCCTTCACTCAAAGGAAAATAATTGATTAGGGATGCTAAGTTTTTTCTACCACATTATAAGGCTAAAGAGATGAACCCTTCACTCAAACCAAAAACACTAGTTAGGCATGTTAAACTTTTTCAATTTCTATCATATTATAAGGTTGAGCGATCCAAGTCTAAAGACTTTGAGCGAAATGATGTTTATGTATCTCTTGTTGATGATCCCATTTTTAGTAGCGATGAATCAATGATGAGTTTCATGAGTGATCATGTTGATCAGTGATTTGTAGTTTTGATGTTTATTTCTACTACTACTACTACTAAGGTTGCAAAGGAGTTTTAGTAGTCCTCGAACACTCAGCAAGATTATTTGTGTAGTTCATGTTGATGATCCCTTGTCTAGTAGTGGTGATGAGTTTGATCATGATGAGGAGTGATCAAGATGAAGAGTGATATGTAGACTTGTAGTAGGCCAGTGACCACATAACTTATAACATTGTTTTGGACTCTAGAGGCCATTTAGAGGCTCATTGATTATGCATTTTGTTGCTGATATGTATTGCACTCAGTGCCAATTTGATATATTCACCTTTACCTAGTATATAAATGAGCAAATTTTGCATATTTTATCTCTATTATTTTGGAATCATGGTTTTAAATCTTAAAAATAGTTTTTATTAAAAACTAATTATTTCATGTATTTTTTTAAAAACAGATTCATTGAGATCTGACCAATCCCGATTTGACCAGTTCCGGTTTGATAGGTGGACCGCTCTGGTCACCGGTTCTGATTTTTAAAACTACAGATCTAACAAGTTTGCTTGAGAAAATATATAGATATTTGCAGGTACACCGACCCTTGGGCTCCAAGTTCACAGACTTTGGGAAAGAGCCGACCTTGTTTGGGCTCTAGGAATTTTTATTCGGTTTTCTTACTTCACTAAAGGGTGTGGCCAATATTCTAACTTTCAAAAAACACATTGATCCATTATCATTATTCAAAAAAATATTTTAATTACAAGCCTTGTATATTTGTAAATATTTTTTGTAAAGTAATTTTGTAAATATATTTCTAACCCTTATTTTGCAGCAGTTGGGGTTTTGGGGTTTATTTTGAATTTTGTATATATTGAGGTTTTAAGAAAATTTTATTTCATTTAAGCCAAATCTGAAATTTTGGAAGGGTTTCAAGGTTTTCTAGCCTCTGAAAAAATTCATTGGGGTTTTTAGAGGTGGATCTATGGCTAGGAAGGCAAGATCCACCCTCTAGTTCTCCTCCAAGCTCAAAGCTCTAGCAAAGCAAGAAGTCGTCGGCCTTTGGTGGCATTTTCATGGCAAATTTTGGTGATTTTGGAGATCTGAAGCATAATTTGAATTTTTTGCAGGGGTTTGGAAACCTTTTTAGGCCTTTTATGCCTAGCATTAGCCCTCCTTGTGCTAGTTGTGGCCTCTCTTCCCCTCCTTAGTGAGCCGCAACCCAGGTTTAGCCTCCAAACCCTAGCCATAGCCCTCTTTTTGTTGGACATTGAATAAACTGATGCTCCCTATGTGTTTTGCAACATGGACTAACCACCTCTCATGGATCCTTATCTCTGGCGATGCGATCGTTGACTAACACTTGCGGGTTTTGGTCTAATGGCAATCGTGATTCCCAACAAGTGGTATCAGAGCATAGGTCACGAGTTTGATACACACCCGACTCACGTTGGGGGGGATACTGTTGGACATTAGATAAACCAACGCTCCCTGTGTATTTCGCAACATGGACTAACTACCTCTCGTGGATCCTTATCTTTGGCGATGCAATCGTTGAATAACACCTGCAGGTTTTGGTCTAACAGCAATCGCGATTCCCAACACTTCTCCCTTGTTGTCTCTTTGTGGATCCTCCTAGAGGCCTCGACCTCCATTTTGGGGATTCATTTGGCCCTCTAGAGGCCTCGGCCTCATAGCAGCAGCCCTTAGGGCTAGCCGCAACTCCTAAGGGGTCTCTTCCCTTAGCCGCAGACCTAGAAAGGCTTGTAGTTTCATTTTCTAAGGCCTTAGGCCCTAGTCGTAGGCCTTAAAGGCCTCATCCTCCTCTGTTGCAACCCCCTCTAACTCTCAGCCCTCCTTAGCAGCCATTATTCGCCTAGACGGCAAACCTAACGGCCTTTTCACCCTTGTCGTGGGCCTATTTTCGCCTCTTTCCCTTAGTCGTTGCCCTTCTTGGCCTCTTAACATTCATCCTTGCCCTAAATCTAGCCTCGTTTGCCTCATTCGGTCATTGCATTGGGTTATTGTTCGATTTTTGCCTCTAACATATTGTGGTTGCAACAAGATTCATGAATTTTGAGCTAACATTGGTAGTTGTAGGTGGCCACTCCATTGGAAAAGTTTTGAGCAAGTCTTTTAGTCATCTTCTAGGCCAAGAGGCCTATTGGTTTGCTTCCTAAACCCTTACTTCCTCACTATCTTGCTAGCAACATTGATCATTTGCATAACAGTGTTAAAAATTTCATCTAAGTGACATTAATCTAATACCTAAGTTATCTAACATATTCACAAGTCACTTGCATCACTCCATTTTGCTCAGGAGTATATGCAGTAGTGGTCTCCCTCTTAATGCCAGCTTCTCTTCAATAGTCATTGAATTCATTTGACTAATATTCGGTTCCATTATCGGTCCTCAATATTTTGATCTTCTTCCCTGTTTGATTCTCGACCAAGGCTTTGAAAGAGCAGAACCATTTGAACACTTCGTCCTTCTTCAAGAAATATATCCATGTTTTGCGAGAGAAGTCATCCACAAAAATTGCATAGTACAAGTATCCACCTAAAGATGTTACAGGAAACATACCTAATAGATCATAATGGAGCAATTGAAGAATATCGTTAGTTTGACTTTCACTTGAAGGGAATGGTCTCCTTGTATGTTTTCCAACTGCACAACCCAGACAAACTCCTTCATGATCTATGGTGAATTCGGGCATACCTGTGACCATCTTCCTTACACCAAGTAAGGCTTTGTAATGAAGATGAGCAAATCTTCGGTGCCATTATTCGGATTGAAGAGAAGTATCGCAAGTCATTGCTCCCAAAGGACTTCCTCCAACCTAATAGAGACCTTCAACCCTGTCAAACACATACATTCCCATCAACGAATGTCACCTTGAAACCTTTATCTTCCATCGCAAAAATAGAGACCAGGTTCTTTTTCAAATCAGGTAGATACAACACATCTTGTAAATGAAGGGTTTGACCTTGATTTAAGTGAAGAGTGACGGTCCCAATCCCTTTCACGGGGTAGGTGGCATTGTCCCTGTTACCCACCATTTTGTGGGTAATATCCCTAGGAGAAAAAATTTCTCCAAGATGGTCCTCAATTAGCAAGCAGCAAGCCCTTGCAGCCTTCAACTAGCTCATTGTGCCATTTCTCCGCCATCTGAGCCAACCATGTGGTCCCTTGCCCATCTGCCATGATTGTATGTTTGAAGGTGGGCCTCCCAAATCTAAAAGTATGCCTTGTCATTTTTAAATTGAGTATTGTGGTTTGCTTATCATGGACACTTCTAGGCATGGATTAATGGGGGGATTCATCAAAAAGCATGGGCTAGGTCAGTGTTTCTGTCCCCTAGACCCCTTTTAGGAATTAAACTTGGATTCTATCGTGGGATCTCTTTTATTGACCATTTGGTTTCAAGGATGGTTTTTCACGGGAAATCCCAATTTTGATTGCGTGCTCCTACTCCCCTATCCGCTTATATTACCCTCTTTCCATTCATTATCACCCCATTCATCATTTTTCCTATCGTGTCCACATTCATGCATTGGGTCCACATAGGGTTAGCTTGCCCCTTCCCCTTGCCCACACCTTGGGTCATGGCCTAGAATGAAGCCCAGAGGTTGAAAGCATATATGGCCACATTCAAAAGGAAAAGTACCACAAAATGCAAAAAATGGTCGGGACAAAAGCATTTTAGCATGTGGGCAAAAGCCAATACATGAGCCCTACCCCATTATCATGGCCATCACCTTGGTTCCTACATGTTCTATGAGCCTTCTTCATCATATAGGAACCAATGATTGTCCCAACCTTTGGTGGGCAATGAACCACCCCACCTTAAAGGGGGGATTCCACTGCTATATCTTACACATCATGCTCTAACCCCTTGAGCCCCGAGCAGTTAATCAAAGAAGCACATAAAATGCACAAAAGGCATATAAAGGTGGATGGAAAAACCAAGGTCGGGTCACCTCATGTACCACGATTGCTCCCTCCTACACATTATAAACCCAAAGTGTGGGCTTCCCTCTTATTAGTTACCCTTGTACCCCAACATGTGACCCAGGGCTGCACCTTTTCATCCCCTACTTCATTCACCTATCTGTCACATGCCACCACCTTTTGACTGATGTACCTTGACTATATTATCCCCTTTAGAGGTAGAAACCACCTAATAGGATGCTTGGTTAACTCATTTGGAGTCTAGGAGATATTGGCACATCCCGAAGCCCATTATGGAAGGGCAAGCCATTATGAAGTCCCCACTTATGGTCCATGATTAGGTAAGCTCATTTACTCTATTTCTCTAATGACTTGTTGTATTGGAAGGCTAAGGGAAACATTGAATCTTATGTAGGTTTCCAAATGGTTTCCATTTGGGGTTTCCAATTGGGGTTTGGATTGCAGATGGTTTCCATTTGGGGTTTGGTCCTAATCCTCCATAGGGCTACATTAGCACATGTAGGATGAGCGTTGAGAGCCATGGGCTTCCACAGCAGTAGATTACACTCCATGGATCCCCACAACCATTCGGAGATTGCTCGTGGTTTACTTATTGGACAAGGAGGATGCACTTGATCCATCATGCCCAATCGGTCCCAGATCTACACCATACACTTGGCAAATGATCCAGGACTTCCATGATAATGTGGCATCACACCATCATCCTAGCCCTTAAGGGCGGTCTACAGGCATCTTCGATTTGTTTGGAAACCCATGAGGACACTTGTGTGCCCCCAGATGTCATTTGGAGCACCACAGGTTATTACAAGGGGTCACCCCCTTGCCCACTGCTTTTGAGGGTCCTCTTCATTATGGCACCCATGGACCTCATTAGGCCTCTTAGAAGGCCCTACGACATGCATAGATTATTATTTGACCTCTTGAGAGGCTTATTTTTTCATTTATGAGCTAGTTTTGTGGGTTTGTCACCAAAAGTTGTATTATTAACACATTATTTTATATTTGGGGTTTACGTAGGCCAAGGAGGCTAATTCGAACTCCTAAGATGTGAATAAATACAAGTGATATGAGATTATTTCTCATCATCACTTTGGATTGGATCTCTCTCTTCTTTAGAGAATTTCGCACTTTTTCCTAGAGGATGAATTGGAGCATTTATGGATTAATTTTGATGTATGTTTATTGGTCTATCTTCTCTTGGAGCTTCTCTATTGTCATTTGTGAATGGTTGGATAAACTCTACTGCATGTAAGTACAAAATTTTGATGTTATTCTTGTTACTTTTGTCATATACGCAGGATTGGGATTTTCGTTGTTTTAGGGTTAATTGTTGCATGCAAATTATTGCTTAATATTGTGGGATTGTCTCTATTATGCCGTCTCTCTGCAAGTATGGGCCATGTAGTATGAGTGAAATCTCTTAGGGGTAAATCTGACCTTGATAAACCATTCCTCTTGTGCATTTGAAGAATAAAAGTTGTGAGATTGCTTTCACTTGACCTAGAGGGGTTCGTGAAGTAATTTTGAAGCCTCTTTGACTGGAAACCAAGAAATCTTACACATAATCAACATGGACTCCATTCTCCCAAGGATTAAGGTGTTGATCTACCAAGGGTGGTCACCAAACCTCTTATTCTTTCACCTTCTCCCAAGTCTAGCCACATTAGGGTGCCTAGGGTATCAATTTCCCAGCAAGTTAGCCATTAAAAAATTTCGATCTCCTAGGGTTTCCTACGCTGGCCTTTCCTCTAGCCCTCCTCCAAATTTGAAGACATTCCGACGATGGAGTTGGGATAAAAGCCAAGCCCTAGCTCCAGGACCAAAATTTGCCCTGCCATCCCCAAGACTAGCACTTCCCAGGGTCAAAACAACATCTTTGAGTAATTATATTTTCTTTGATCCTCTCCCCACCTTGTTTAGGGTAAGGATATTATTGGTTGCTACCTTCCTTCCTCATACCCTACACTGGGTCCACTTGGCCCTGTGTGGTCCCACTCCGTTGAAAGACCATTCTTCAAGAACCATCCGGGATACCAATTCTAAAAAGGATTTTAGGGATTGGGAAATTCCTTCTCAAGTCTTACCCCATAAACCTTAACCCTCAAATCCCCTCTTCCTTTCCCTATATCACCTAGTACCTTGCTTAAAGCAATCTTTATCCTTCAAACTTTGGAAAAGGGATATTCGGGTCACTCATATCCATTGACTTATCCTTCATTAGTGACCCCACACATATCGGGACTCCTCCCATCGGTGGAATTTCGTAAATAGAAGGGAGCCTTAGCTGAGGTGATAGTAGGCTAAGACTCCATTTGTTGCCCATTGGCCTAGCATTTACCCCTTAGGGATTCCCTTTAGGTCCCCTGCTAGTCTGAGCAGTAACATTTTGGTGTCGTTGTCGGGGACATGAAACGTGTGGTTTGTTCCCTATACGACATATTGACATATCATGATTGGCAACTCCAATGGAAGAACAAAGCCCTAGTTCTTCATTGAACTTCAAAGGCAATGCTTGTAGGGTGAAGCAAACATTTGTTAAGGCAATTTCATTGACCCTAGCAACTCCCATGTTATTAAGGACCCAACAACATGTTGACCACATATTTGTCTGCCATACATGTGATAGGGACCCCAAGATGCCCTTCATCACAATCCACGAAGAATATGCCAATGTTCGATGGGGATCCACATTCCGCAGCCAACCACGTGGTAAGGTTCATAAGGTACCTTTCAAAGAAAAATATAACTCAACCTTGTGACCAAATGGAATTGTTTGTCCTTCTCTTCCAATGTTGACTATGCAGTTCATGTTGCATGAAGGGTCAAGTTTCCAATCTCATGAAGACATATCCCAAATGTTAGATATGGCCCTTCGAGAGGAGGAAGTTATTGCATATGGTTTTATGTTTGAAGAAGGGCCTCTTATTGATGCATACTTTAATAATAATGCCAAGGGAGAGACTCATGAATTGGAAAGCATATCCACTAAGGGCAATGAGGAAGATCTCAACCCCAAGAACCCTCAGATATTGCAAGAATGGATGATGGAATGTGAAAAATCTTACAGGAAATTGATGGCCACATATGACTCTCAAGAGATTTCTTCCCCTATTGTGAACAATCGGAAAGGCTCTGTAACACGAAAAGTATATATAAAGAGGATCCTGCCTATGACCTTCTTGAGGTATTTATTCAAAATCATGTAGTAAATACCTTGGACATCATTCTTCGAGAACATATGAAGGAGGAAAAATCCTTCCTGTCTAAAGAAGGGAATGAACGGCATTCTAACCAACACCAAATATATAGTGAAGAATTTGAGGATTCTGAGGAGGATCACAATAGTCAAATAAACGGAGAATCTATGAGTGACTATGGGGCTGTTGATTGGGGAATTAAGCATGATTATAGAAATGAAGACCCCATGGTTCCTCAAGTCCATAAGAATGAGCTTAGGGAAGAAGAAAATGATCTGCCCCTTCCGAATAACAATGTTGGTCCTTATGAAGCCCTTCCTAGTGATTAGAAAAGTCTTTTCTTTATGTTCCAAGATGATTCAATAAAAGAAGAGCCTTTCAAGATTGTGGGAAATTATGATGACTCTAATATAGAAGAAAATGAAGAGGATGCTTCCCTAGGTCATGCCACCAGTTTGAGCGTTCTTCCCCTACACTGGAGATAGATGTTTGTGATGATGTTCATTGCCCTAATATTGATGAAGAGTTGATTTCCCCTAGAAAGAACCAGGAATCATGGTTTTTCCCCAAATACGATGATGAGCCCACTTCTTGTTTTCCCAATGACCAAAATAGTATCATCCTAAATATGTCCAAGTCTTTCACCCCTTCTTACCCTAAGGATGATAACCCGGAGATAGTTCTCCATCAAAGATTCATATATAGGGTTACTGACATTTCCATCTCTTGGTTGAAGGGTCAAACCCAATCCTTTAAACTGTTGTCTTTTCCTTCTTCCAGGATCCCTTTCTATGACATGTGGATCTCTTGTTTTCCCAGATCTCTCCCTCACAACCCCTCATATTATTATTCCCATTGTCGAGTACATTGCAAAAATAATCATGGAAACATGCATTCTTGTATTGATCGATTGACATGTTGGTTGCATTGGGTCTATGATTATGCCTAGCACTTGACATTGCATCATATGCATGTTAGAGTAGGATGCATTTCATGATGAATTTTGCATTAGAAATAACATCATATGATATTCCTCATGATAGATAGATGCATATTTTATTTTTATGGCCTAACATATTAGCATGTGCGATCATGAGACACCGCCAAAGCATGTTGCCCCGTGTTTTTCCATCTATTATATGTTCAAGTGACAGATCTATGGTAACCAAGAGATTGTTGGAGTTCTCGTGACCTCCCGTTCGAGTAGGTTCCCCCACTTCTTCGAGAGATCACGTCCCAGTTGGAGCCAGATGTTACCCACCATTTTGTGGGTAATATCCCTAGGAGAAATTTTTTCTCCAAGATCGTCCTCACCCAGCAGCCATCAGCTAGCTCAATGTGCCATTTCTCCGCCACCTGAGCCAGCCATGTGGTCCCTCGCCCATCTATTGTGATTGTATGTTTAAAGGTGAGCCTCTCAAATCTAAAGGTATGCCTTGTCATTTTGAAATTGAGTATTGTGGTTTGCTTATCATGGACACTTCTGAGCATGGATTAATGGGCAGATTTGGCAGAAAGCATGGGCTAGGTCTATGCTTTTGTCCCCTAAACCTATTTTAGGAATTAACCTTGGATTCTAGTCCCATGGGATCTCTCTTACTGACCATTTGGTTTCAGGGATGGTTTTTCACGGAAAACCTTGATTTTGGTTGCGTGCTCCCGCTCCCTCATCCGCTTATATTACCCTCTTTCCATTCATTATTACCCCATCCATCATTTTTCCGCCAGGGTCCACATTCATGCATTGGGTCCACATAGGGTTAGCTTGCCCCTTCCCCTTGCCCACACCTTGGGTCATGGCCTGGAATGAAGCCTGGAAGTTGATGCAGCTGAAAAGAAAGTTAAAAGCATATATGCCCACATTCAATAGGAAAAGTACCACAAAATGCAAAAGATGGCTAGGACAAAAGCATTTTAGCACGTGAGCAAAAGCCAATACATGAGCTCTACCCCTTTATCATGGCCATCACCCTGGTTCCTACAGGTTCTATGACCCTTTTTCATAGGAACCCATGATTGTCCCAACCCCTGGTGGGTGATGAACCACCCCACCTTAAAAGGGGGATTCCACTGCTATATCTTACACATCATGCTCTAACCCCTTGAGCCCCGAGCAGTTAATCAAAGAAGCACATAAAATGCACAAAAGGCATATAAAGGTGGATGGAAAAACCAAGGCCGGGTCACCTCATGTACCACGATTGCTCCCTCCTACACATTATAAACCCAAAGTGTGGGCTTCCCTCTTATTAGTTACCCTTGTACCCCAGCATGTGACCTAGGGCTGCACCTTTTCATCCCCTACTTCATTCACCTATCTGTCATATCCCACCACCTTTTGACTGATGTACCTTGACTATATTACCCCTCCCCCTTTAGAGGTGGAAACCACCTAATAGGATGCTTGGTTAACCCATTTAGAGTTTAGGAGACATTGGCACATCCCAAAGCCCATTATGGAAGCGCAAGCCATTATGAAGTCCCCACTTGTGGTCCATGATTAGGTAAGCTCATTTACTCGATTTCTCTAATAACTTGGTGTACTGGAAGGCTAGGGGACACATTAGATCTTATGCAGAATTGCAGATGGTTTCAATTTGGAGTTTGGCCTCCCTATACGAGGTCCTAATCCTCCAGAGTGCTACATTGTGTAGGGGAGCATTGAGAGCCATGGGCCTCCACAGTAGCGAATTACACTCCATGGATCCCCACAATCATTCAGAGATTGCTCGTGGTTCACTTATTGGATGAGAAGGATGCACTTGATCCATCATGCCCAACCGGCCCCAGATCTACACCATACACTTGGCAAATGATCCAGGACTTCCACGATGATGTGGCATCACCTACACCATCATCCTAGCCCTTAAGGGCAGCCTACAAGCATCTTCGATTTGTTTGGAGACCCATGAGGACACTTGTATGCCCCCATATGTCATTTGGAGCACCACAAGTTATTACAAGGGGTCACACCCTTGCCCACTACTTTTGAGGGTCCTTCTCTTCATTATGGCACCCATGGACCTCATTAGGCCTCTTAGAGGGCCCTACGACATGCATAGTTTATTATTTGACCTCTTGAAAGGCTTACTTTTTCATTTATGAGCTAGTTTGGTGGGTTTGTCACCAAAAATTGTATTATTAGCGCATTATTTTATTTTTGGGGCTTATGTAGGCCAAGGAGGCTAATTCGAATTCCTAAGATGTGTATAAATACAAGTGAGGTGAGATAATTTCTCATCATCACTTTGGATTGGATATCTCTCTTCTTTAGAGAATTTTGCATTTTTTCCTAGAGGATGAATTGGAGCATTTATGGATGAATTTTGATGTATGGTTATTGGTCTATCTTCTCTTGGAGCTTCTCTATTGTCATTTGTGAATGGTTGGATATATTCTACTGCATGTAAGTACGAAATTTTGATGTTATTCTTGTTACTTTTGTTATATACGCTAGATTGGGATTTTCGTTGTTTTAGGGTTGATTTCTGCATGCAAACTATTGCTTAATATTGTGGGATTGTCCCTATTATAACATTTATCTCCAAGTATGGGCCATGTAGTATGAGTGAAATCTCCTAGGGGTAAATCTGACCTTGATAAGCCATTCCTGTTGTGTATTTGAAGTATAAAAGCTGCAGGATTGCTTTCACTTGACTTAGAGGGGTTTGTGAAGTAATTATGAAGCCTCCTTGACTAGAAACCAAGAAATCTTACACATAATCAACATAGACTCCATTCTCCCAAGGATTAAGGTGTTGATCTACCAAGGGTGGTTACCAAAACTCTTATTCTTTCACCTTCTCCCGAGTCTAACCACATTGGTGTGCCTAGAGCATCAATTTCAAGGCAAGTTAACCATTAAAAAATTCGATCTCCTAGGGTCTCCTGCGCTAACCTTTTCTCTAGCCCTCCTCCGCATTTGAAGACATTCTTATGGTGGAGTTGGGAGAAAAGCCAAGCCCTAGCTCCAGGACCAAAACTTACCCTGCCATCCCTAAGGCTAGCACTTCCTAGGGTCAAAACAACATCTTTGAGTAATTATATTTTCTTTGATCCTCTCCCCACCTTGTTTAGGGTAAGGATATCATTGGTTGCTACCAGTGTTGCACGAAGCGCCCCCCCCGCCACGGATCGAAGCTTCGAAGCGCGTCTTGTACGGAAGCGCCTAGGAAGCTTCGTCCGAAGCAGCGTTTCCTGAAATTTTGCCGCTTCTTGGAATTTTTGAAGCGCCAGCCGGAAGCGGCGATTCCAAGCCACCGAAGCGCGCTTCGGGTGGCGCTTCGGGCCTCCGAAGCGGGCCGCTTCGGGGAGGGAAGCGGACGCTTCACGCACAATTCCGTACGCTTCCGCCCAAAGTTCAAACAGCCCGCGCCAAGGTAAAAAAGTCACATTTTTTTTAATTTTTTTCTTAAGTTATGTTAACTAAGCATTAAGGGGGTGGGTTAGGGTGAGGTTAAGGAAAAGCATAAAGCCCCCATTCATTCCTCATTTTCTCACTTTGAGTTTATGAGAGTTGGAGAAGAGAAGAGAGGAGAG